>CM033793.1:23202393-23227393 GCA_019656835.1 Rhododendron ovatum | reverse complement strand
CTTTGGTTCTTTTGAGATAGTTAGCAAAACAGACTGGTATATACATCTATAAACTGAGAACATTTCTAGCTTTTGACCTCAACTCCTTAGTCTGTCAAACATCAACATATTTCAAGACTTATAATTTGATAGCAATGTCAATGGATATAATTCAAATCAGTGAGTACAATAAGGAATGGATGTTAATGTTGATAGCAGTGTTTGGGTTTTTTATTTTTCCATTTTCATGACTACAATAAGGAATGGAGGACTTTTAGGTATATTCTGTTTGTTGTGTGCATTCCAAGGAGTTGACAATGGGATTCAAAACTCAGGTTTTACGAATACTACTACCTCCCCCTGTTGCTTACTCACTCCTTTCAAAGTTGCCTACTGAGACAAGGCATCATAAAAAATTAGAACCTAATTTTATTCTATTAGTAATTGTACTGAATATGGACCCTTCCATATCATAAACACTAATCAATTTATTTATCAAGTTTTCACACACAGATTCATTCAACACTTTAGTGTGTCTCAACTCCAAGGTGCAGATTGATCAGCATTATTAATTTAAAGCGAATATGCTCCCCAGGCCAAAATCACACATTTTTTTACAATACAAAAAAGGTTATTGATTTTGGCGCTCCAAAAATTACTGATGTGCTCCAACAAGTGGAGTGCCAAAATCAATTCCTAATACAGATTGATTTTGGCACTCCACTTTTGGAGTGCAGCAGTACTGTTTTTATATTCCCCAATTCTGACTTGTTCTCTCACAGTTGGCAACTATCTGTCCCAACCATTGATAATTGTTATTCCAAGGTGGTTTATATAGTTTAATACCAGTACCGTGTGGGGATTCCTGTTGCAAATTGATTCAAAATCTGTACTTGCCGGAGTTTCCTCCTTTTTTGTTGATAAATGTAACCGGAGTTTCCATTATTCTCAGTTTAAGTCCACTCATCATTTTCCTTCGTCAAAAAAATAAAAATTTTCAAACCCTAAAAGTTCAACAATCAGAAGTATTCTACTCCAGCCCGACCCAGGGTTTGAATAAGGAGATTTGAGTATAGAAATTCAAGCATTTAAGTAAAAATTTACCTCTCCCATGCCAGAAGAAGCTCCAGTCGATGGTAACCATATCTTCTTCCACATTATTCCTGCACATCGGGTTGTAAGCCCACTCAGAACCGTCGGCGACAAAACCCGCCGCCCGTGATAAAACCATCACCACAAAGCTTGGCCTAGTGGTCAAGGTCTCGAACTCAGGGTTTGCTCAGGCTTTGCTATGCTTTAATTGGGCTCCACAAGTGTTCTCGCTTCCCGAATTAGCGTGAAATTCAGTTGGGACCCCACTGAGGGGGTGAGGGTGTGTGCTCATTTAATTTTCCCGGCACGACGAGGATAGTGGTACTGAGGTAGAATATATTTCTCTCTCCTCCCAAACAAACAGAGTTGAGGTCCCATTGGCGCGAGATGGGTGCTGTAGTGCCACTGATTCGGTTGTTCATTTTGGTAATAGACAGTTTGAATTTTCAATCGAGTAATGTATGATTAAGATTTATAGAAGTTTGAATTAAATCTGAGTCGTTCGTATTGAAATGAACAACCGGATCGGTCGAATTGCACGGTCTAGAGTAGTGTAGTGTAGTGTAGTGCAGCAGTAACCCCAAACAGCGAGAGACCCATCTGATTAGAGCAAGAAACTAGGGTTGAGCAAGTATGATTAGAAACTTCAAATTATGGTTTCAAACGTCGATAGTAATTTTCTTCCTTGCGCAAAAGTAATTCGTTTATAAACAAAAAAAAAAAACCGAAGTCCGATTACCTGATTTTTGGCATGGATATTTTGTAGACAAGTTTAAGCTTTGTTTGTAAATTTTGTAACTTAGGAAAACGGAGAAAGGAAAGTTAAAAAAAAAAAAAAAAAATTCTCTCCTATTGTCTGGACCGGAGAGAAAATAAATAGTAATTCAAGTTTTGTGAATAGTGAAAAAAATTTCTCATTTTCTTTTCCATTATTTTTCCTAATCCTAAGTTCCAAACAAAGCCTAAAAGAAATGAACGATACCGATCATTTTCTTTAGTGCAAGACGAACCTAGAAAGTTGATCTTAAATGCACTTGATTGGAACTCAAAGCATCTCCAACCGAAGCATGCCAAATTTGAGGTGGATATTCAACGTAAATTTTTGACAGCTTCCTCCGTTCCAATCAAGCTGCCCTTCCTTATATCAAGTCCACGTGTAATTGAAACTTGTTCTAAACATGTTAATTTTGGCATCAAGCTAGTGGGATGCCAATTTTTGAAAAACATAACCGTCTGAAATTTTTGGCTGTTTGAATTCGAAAAATGTCGTTTGACATAAGCGTTGGAGAGGAATAAATTGATGTCAAATAAAAAGAATTAGGTTTAAGGGTTAGAAAGAAGGTTTTGAGAATTGGAGATGCCAAAATGCCACATAAACCTTCAAAAAAAAAAATTGACATCTCAAATTTGAAATCAAGTGTTGGAGATGCTCTCAGTGTATCTCTCGTGTGCTCATATTCCCTATCCAACTACTCTTATGTAATTACTAATAGGGCCGTGATAATGTCACGAACACTTTCTTTAGTGCCACGACATGATGTGCTCTATTGACTGCTATACCCTCCAGGTAAGCAAACTTTCATCATTACTCTTTCTTCTTCTTCGTCCTCTCTCTCTATATATCTTTTTTTTCTTTTCCTATCCGCTACTTCCCTTGCCGACAAGCACCATCACCCTCCACAGATCCACCTTCTCTTCTTCCTTTTCTTCTCATCCTCCTCCACCACCATAAGGCCCCTATTTCCACCATCGCCCTATTCTGTTATCCTTCTTTATTGATTGAAAAAAATAGAATTAAAATCCATGCCTCATTAAACCTCATTCAATAATTCGATTACATCCCCCTCTATGAACCATACATGCAAATAAATAATTACCAGAGATCATCATCATATTTTCGTTGTGTAAAAACCAATTAATAGAAAACGCAATCAACCATTTCTCTCTCTATCGTCATATTTGATGTTGTGTTCAATTCCTTTTCACAATATTAAATAGTAACATAAATCGATCTTGCTTATCCAAAAAAAAAAGATAAATCGATCTTAAAATATAAATTGTGTAATGGGTATGTCTGTGGTGTAGGATTTCATGGATCAAAAACTGCTATCATGGTTGTCATTACCGAAGGAGGAGCCATTTCTCTCTCTATCGTCATATTTGATGTTGTGTTCGATTCCTTTTCACAATATTAAATAGTAACATAAATCGATCTTGCTTATCCAAAAAAAAAAAAGATAAATCGATCTTAAAATATAAATTGTGTAATGGGTATGTCTGTGGTGTAGGATTTCATGGATCAACAACTGCTATCATGGTTGTCATTACCGAAGGAGGAGGGTGTCGATCTGGGCTTAACCTGCGCGATCGAGATGGGTCTACATCCAAGAAGGGTCAAAGTATATGAAGACAAATCACAAATCATTGCCCTTTGCGATGGTATTGTCGGCGACCGAGAACGAATTGATGAGTGAGAGAGTAGAACGAGCAAATAAGAAAAGTGATTACAGAAGCAGGAGAGAGAGAGAGAGAGAGAGAGAGAGGAAATAGGGGTATTATTGTAAGACAACTTAACATTATCGTGGCATTAAAGAAAGTTTTCGTGGCATCATCGCCACCCTTACTAATATCATAATTGTATAATTATATAGTCGGACACTTATATACAATTATAAAAAACTAATTGTATAAATGTCTGACTATATTTAACAAACATACTTGTATACATCTCACTGGCTGAGATAACTGATTAATTCCTTGTTTCAACTTTCATTGTATGATTGATTGACTTGATTTATAATTATTGGTTTACTTGGGCTTGTTTGATAATCTAAATTCAGCACTTAATACTGAATCAATTAAGTAATAAGTGATTCAGTAGGTTTGATAACCACATTTCATATTACTTAACAAATTAAGTACCACTTAAAATATAGGCTAAAAAGTTGAAAAAAATTAAGTAGCTTTGAGCTACTTAATTCTGGCTGAATTTTTGTGTACTTACATTCAACCGTCATACCACCACCACAACCACTTCCACCAACACCTCCACCACCACCATCACGGCATCACTACCACCACCTCCACCACTCCACCACCACCACTACCACCACTCCTCCTCCACCACATCACCACCACCACCACTCCCTCCACTACCACCACCACCACATCACCACCACCACTTCCTCCACTACCACCACCACCACCACCACATCACCACCACCAGCTCCACCACTCCACCACCACCACAACTCCACCGCAACCACCACCACTACCATCACTACACCACCACCACCACCACCGCTCCTACCACCACCACCACCACCGCTCGACCACCACCACCGCCACCGCCACCGCCACTCCCCCACCACTACCATCACCACACCACCACCACCACACCACCACCACCACCACCACTACCATCATTACACCACCACACACCACCGCTCCTACCACCACATCCACCACTCCACCACCATCACCACCACCGCCACTCCACCACCACTACCATCACTCTACCACCACCACCACTCCACCACCACCACTACCAGCACTCCTACTACCTCCACCATTCCACCACCATTACCAAAAGTATATTGTGACCGTTAGTAAATTAAGATAGAATTGGAACAAAATTAATTTATCATTTTTTTAATTCAGTACTTAATATATTTATCAAACAGCTTTTCAGCTTAAAAATTTCAGCATTCAGTTTTCAGTACTTAATTTTTCAGCTTTCAGTTTCAGTTTTCAGTTTTATCAAACAGCCCCAAGTGTTTGTCTATTTGAAACATTTATTTCTTGATTCTTTTATTTTCAACCGTTATGGAGAAATGTATTAATTAAAGCCATCAATAAAATCATCTTTGTCATCCTAAAAACTTGCCCCCCAATCAATTCCTTTTTTTGAATTTTGCATTTTTCTTTGTAAATTGTCTTCCATGAATTATTCTCTTTTTAATCACCCTATATGTATACATATGTATTTTGCAATTGGCATAATTTGGCAAAAAAATATGGCAAAATGTGGACCATAATTGATTGGTCGAATTTGTTACCAGATCTTAGCAAAAATCATTATTGGTTCAGATTCGACACCAAGTTTAGCTTTGGCAAACCTTGCCACATCAGCTGCAAAGAAAACAACAAATAAATTTCTGACAGAAAATCAGATCCGAGCCTCTCAACCACAAGCTAATTTCATGGCAATCCCTCCGTTTTAATCAATCAGTAAAAATACAGACTTACAAATTCTTCAACTTGAGAGTTAACCCAGGTTGCTGATGGACCCTTGGAATGTTTCAAATCCACCTAAGGATTCAACGGTGACAAAAGCAAAGATAAAAGGGATCCAGTATCTTAAGATGTGTTGGCAGATAGATATCGGTACAATTTCAACGGTTGTGATTTAAGGGGGCAAGAGCCATCCAACGGTTACTTTTTAAGATCAATCTTTTTTTTCTAAAATAGCAATGCAGGGGTGGAGCAGAACAGCCATATTTTTTGCTATATATATCGTTTTACGGTGAAGTCATTTTGGCACCAACGGTGGACTTGCTTCAAAGAGCCAAAGCTAAGATAAATCGACAGAATTTGCATGAATACAAGGATCAAAATTCAGGCCAACCCACATCATGGAAGTGCATAATTTGTTGACCTGGGTACAAGAAAAAAAAAAGAGGAAAATTTATAGAAATGGTCCTAGCTTCATCCGAGCCTTATTTTCGTCCTCCAAGTATCAATTACAACTCTTTTGACATTCAAGTTTGGTTTTTGTACCAAATTGGTCCAATTGATAACTCTCAGCCAAACTGGATGGAAAAAATCTAATTGATGGCAGTTTGCACGTTGCAGTTCGTACCAAGTTGGTCCAATTGATGACGTCTGCCCTCAATCTCATTTTTTCCATCCAGTTTGGTTGATAGACGTTATCAATTAGATCAACTTGGTACAAAAACCAAACTTGAAGGTCAAAAGAGTTGCAATTGATACTCGGAGACAAAAATGAGACTCAGGTGAAACAAGGAGGACCATTTCTATAAATTTCCCCAAAAAAAAAGACAGCCATAATCAGCAAAATTAAAACAAAGAGACATGTATATCGGTGCCACATAAGAGAAAAAGCAAATGATTACTAGATTTCTATTCTTGTACAGGAGAAGCAGCCTCTTTCAAACATGACCTCATGATCTTCCCCAGTTTAGAGCAAGCATCAAGGCATAGCTCCATTGCCTGTCCATAGAAGTTAAAGTTTCGTAACCATATATAAATAGTAGTTGTAGTTAAATCATCAAAATCAAACTATGAGAATCATCTTTTTATTTTCGTGTCCCAAAATAATCTTGAGTTTTGGCATTTTTAACAAACACAACAGAAAGAACAACTTCCGGACGAGCAATTTCTCACTGTGATGCCACCTAGGATACTTTAAGTGATAAGCTGACTGCTAAATATAAGAAAAATGTGACCACTGCCATCAGTTCCCAACCACAGAATACAGCACTGAATAGTGTGCTTATCACATAATCTAAATTTGAGGTATAGACATCCATAAGTGGCCAAAGAATAAAAAGAAAACAGTGAACAAACAAAACACAGGACGCTAGTTGAGTTGATTTCCATACCTCGTGAATCTTCGGGGTCGACCATTCTCCAGTAACAGTCAGTTGAGTAACCTCGTTACGAGAAGGCATACAAGTAATCATTAAGCTTCCATCTTGGTAGCTTTCTTCTTCTGAAATGGGATCGATGACAAGGTTCTTCCCTAGACAAGACTAGAGAAAGAAGGAAAGAAAATGATGTGAGAGTTCAACCATAGTACTCTACAGCTTACAAGAAACACAAAATCCTTCCTAATCATGTAAGCAGCATACATATCCAGATACTCAAAGGAAATGGCTCATCAAACTCCTGGTGTAATTTTGTTAAGACCACTTTGATATGTGGTAGATGTCTACACCATTGTTGAAAAAAAAAATGCCAAACAAATTACTTGCTCGTCCAAGGATCAGACATGGGAAGATACTCAAAAATAAGAATGAATAGTTCATCTGAATCCTATTCTGGTTCAATCAAGTCTTTCAAACATTTTCTTTCACAGGAAAAGGAAGCGCGATTTAAATCAATGGGGAAATTTTTTCTAGAGAGCAAACCCTTTGTTTCCACTCAAAGCAAAAAGCATCCTATACGAACAACGAATGCCCCCAAACTTATCAAAAAAATTGAATGCCCCCGACTCCCCATAACATGGAATGTGGAAAATAATTTTCTAATACTGGCATGCATACATACCACAGAAACAGAGGCAATCAAGTCATACATCATAATCCCTGCATCCGCTAGTGCTAGACTAGCACATGATATCACCACAGGAAGATCACCTGCAACAACATTCTTATCACAGTATGAACAAACTAATAGTAATAATGCCTTTTCTAGTTATTATCTAGCAAGAATGACAGAAAGGGCAAGTCAATTGCCATTTCCTGTCATTTACAAAATCAGAAGTCCAAAACTCGGGTCACTATTTACTCAGCAAAAAGCCATTATTTAGTAATGGTCCCATCAGTAAATGTTATTGTCTGGATAAATTGATTAGTGGCAAACCATAAATCACCGAAATGGAATACTTAACCCTCTACAAGGAAAAAAAGAGATGGTATTACAATAAACATAGCCCACAATCTCTAGTTCATCTTTCATTAAACCAAGCTTCTATGCGTAAAGGTTGATAAAAAAAATTGAGACTAATGCACTGCTGAATTAAACTCAAGACTTACCGCCACCAGATTCCAACACCAATGCAAAAACATCCACAGTAGTCTTAGGAAAAGAATCCAGTATTATACCACCTTCCAAAGCTTTATGAAGAATCGAAGAAAACTCCTTGTGGTCTGATCCCTAATACATGGAGGAATTGGACATTCAGTATAACAAGAGTAAAACAGGACACGGAAGCAATGTGATAATATTGTATATACATATTAGTAATATTACCCCTACCTGTCCACGAACTGGGGTAGCAAAAGTTGTATAACTGACATTGCAATTCAGCCGCCCTATATCACTGTACATCATTGCTTTCTTACTTTCCCTTGGCCCAAACCTGAACCAAACAAAAACAACAAGAAAAAGCATGGCCAGATATAATTAAACAAACCAGATGGTTTAACATGTAAAACCAAAATGAACTGGCCCACAACATAATCAGAATGCAAGGGCTATCTTGAATAGTTTTCACTTCAGGACTGTTATTTTACTCCTAATCGGCAATGAGAAACTCAAATTCAGAGATCTAGCATGCAACATCATTGTGTTATTCTAACAAGCCAGTAAATATAAGTGCAAAACCAAAGACAAAAGTGGGAAGGGTGATTTCTGCAATTCGTGCACTAGAAAGCCCATTCAATCCCTCACTGCTGGTCCCGATCTTGTGGTGGGGATGGCTTGCAGACACAGGTACAAACCTAAAACCCATTTACCCATTACACAATGTAGCTTTAGTCAAACGTCATTCCCATGTTCAGCAGGCCCAACTAGTTACGATTGTGCCAGCTGCTAAGTTACCAGACAAGAATGATGATCATAGGAAAAAAAAAAGTCAAGCATGCATGCAAACGAGATACCCACACGGACACGATGACCTTTGTATTCCCAAATTCTGCATAAGCAGATCCAGAAGCTGAATTCACTGCACCAGTCCTTAAAACTGCAAACCACAAACCACAGTGTTCATGTAACTTAGTTGAGCAGTAACTACGCAGTGCCATAGCTCATAGCAATTTACAAGAAAAGGACACCATGAACGAAACACGAGCGCATAAGACAATAATGATTAGGTTCAGAATGCTAAAAAGAGAGATCATAGTATATATCCACAAGTTCCCTGGAAGATTTTTTTTAAAAACTAAGTACCCAAAATACTTCAAGGGATGCAACAACATGAGTTGATTCCTATCCTCTATGCTCAACCTCCTTTAATTAAATATTGCCATCGTGATCGAAAACACACTAAAAAGTCCAATAATGCGAAACAATGAAACATGATTACTAGGAGTCTATGGTCCACAAAAGTGGATTACAAAAAGGTGAGCAGGGAAAAGGGGTACCAATTAGTAAGTACTGAACTACAAGGTTACAGATGACATGCTAAAAGATCATTTGCATTATGTTCTAGGAAGTTTGTCTTCAGATGTTAATTGTTGCTGTCCTTCTTTTATGAAGAACAAAATATGTTTGCAGAAGACCCACTTGTTTTAAACTTTAATGAAAGAGTATTTAGTAAGAAAAAAGTATCTTAAACAAGACATTCCATTGCTCATTAGAAAAGGAACAAAGTTACTTTCCATAGATGAATTTCCACACAAAATGGCGATCTAACAGTGTATCCCAACTATCACCAATTCACCATTATCTAATGTAACTCAAACGGCAACCAATTCATTGCAAAAATGTGCAGTAGAGTGAAGAATGGGTTTGATCAGAATGTTAGAAGAAAGACATCACACACATTGGGGTAAGCAATGTCCAAGTTTCTCCACAACAAAACTGTAACATGAAAGGAGATATCCAATAACACCAATAATGGAACCATTTCAAAGGTTGGGCAGTGAAGATAACAAGACACTTGAGCATAAGATATTTTACGACTAAAAGATTGCAAGCTAAATGAGTTTCACAAATAAGAAGACAGGCCATGCAAGAGAAGCATGCTTTGCCAGTGCAAAATAATTTGTCAGTCGCATATAATGTTAGCACTGGATATAGCACCATGTATGCGAAGGCAGATAATGCTTGCAGTTGACATAACTCATTTTACGTGTCAACAAACTATGCAGGACGCCCAAACAAGCAAAAGAATATAGGAATGCCACATAAAAAGAACAAATCAATGTGCACGTAGGCTAGAGACTCTCTCGTAAAGGTTCTTTGACATTACAGAGGATTACAAAAGAAGTGGAAGCTCAATAGTTACTAGCGTGACAATTTCAATAAATACCACAGAAAACGAGTGAATGCGCACTAAGGTTGGTATTCAATTGGAAAGGTTCTTTGATATCACGGAGCATCATCTAAGACACCAAATCTCTACAGTTGCAATTGCACCAAAATAGCTTCCCAACAAAACGAAACCACATACTAGCAATGTACTAAATCACGAGGCCTGGAAGGATTATCGCACATAAAACACTGCAAAAACGTAAAATTCTTAAATGTTGCCACTGGAGAATATTAGTGTATGATATCACACCTCCTTGATTCTACAGACACTACCCCGAACACAAAAGGAACAGCCTTCAAGGCTCCAGAATCAAGTAAAGAAGAAAACATTTACGTGGCATGATTAATTAATTTGGATAACATCATATTAGAAACCCTAGCGCGACAAAACAGACTAACAGTTAAGGGGGGAGAGGCGTACAGGCAGGGCGGCACTGATGGAAGCCGCGGCCGTCGGGGCGAACCCAGTCGACGTCGTTGAAAATGGGCGGTCTCTTCTTGTTCTGTGTAGTCGGCGACGGCGAGTAGGTCGTCGGAGTTGCTCCGGATTTGCCGGCCATTTCTGTGCGTGTGTGTGTGTGTGTTTATCTGTGTATGTATGTGGCTTCTCACTTTACGAAGCGCGGGGGTGCAAGCGCAGTTCGCAACCTTTCTTCTGCCAGGTTTAAAGAAGAGACCTGCTAATCCCCCCCCCTGACACACCCCCCCTCCCCGGCCCCACCTCCCTTTCCCATAGTACCCCTCCTCTCTCTCTCTCTCTCTCTCTCTCTCTCTCCTTTCTTTCTTTCTTTCCCAGTTTGCTTTTTTCTTTTCTTTTTTCCTTTTATTACCGGTTTAGTTTTTATTTTTTTTTCATTTTATTTCATTTTCTTTCTTTCCGGTTTGAATTTTTTTCTCTCTTTAATAATAGGTTCAAGTTTAATTCTAGACTTTGTAAAGTAATTGAGAGAAAAAAAAAGTGTTTAAATTGATTATGTTTATCCGACTGTTTTATTTTTCTTTTTTTGTCCTTTATAGATTAAAAAATATATTTACGAAAATAATTGTTTCAATTTTCAATCCGTTTGAACCAGTGCAAAGATGTTATTTTTCTGATCATTTCATTCTAAATGGTCGTAATAAATTTTTGGCTTCAAGGCTTTTCAATGGACACTCTAAGAGAGTCTTGAAACTAAATAATGAGCCTTAGGGTGTTTGTTGAAAGGCCTTAAACCAAAAATTCATTATAACCATTTAAAATAAAATAATAATAAAAAATTGATCTTTGCTCTGATTTAACTGAATTAAAAATTAAAGGACTTAATTCTTAAATTATATTTTTAAATATACAAATAGTGTATTTATCGAAATTAAATAAATAAGATATAAGTTACTAAATAAATAAAAAATTAAAAAGTAGGGGGGCCCGAGGGCTCTGTTGTCCCCATTGGCACAGTAACCCTTACGAAGCCCCTAAAACGTTTCCGTTTTAGTTTAAAAAAAATAGAAACCAGCCATTTGCAATCATATAGAGTAGAAATGTAATTTGAAGCAATATTCTACTGAATCAGTTAAGAGGATCTATGCTAAATAATGATTAATAAATTTATTAAATTTTACTATAGTTAAAAAAAATAATCATAAATATAACATTTGTATTCTGAATTAGTATGTCGTTTGCAAAATACATTTCGTAATTAGTTCCTGAACACTAATTGTAATCTTAATGAATTTTTTGCTTTACGGCCTTTCAACGAGCACCCTAAGACTCATTATTTAGTTTAAGGACTCTCTTAGAATGTTCATTGAAAGGCCTTGAACTGGTTCATTATTTAGTGTTCACTGATTTTTAATTCGTTTGAACTAATACGAAAATCTTATTTTTCTTATTATTTCACAGATAATATTAAATAAATGAGAAATAAAAAAGCAAGATCTTTGCACCGATTCAACCGGATTGAAAATTGGAACACTTAAATAATATTAAATAAATAAAAACGAAAAAAGATATAAAAGGTATTAAGTAAATAAATGAGAAATAAAAAATTGGTTGATTACTTACTTGTATAATATTAAATAATTTAAAAATACATATAAAGAGTAAAAAAATAAGTGTTTCGATTTTTAATTGGTTTGAACCGGTGCAAAAATCTTATTTTTCTTATCATTTCATCATAAATGGTCGTAATGAATTTTTGGCTCTAAGACCTTTTAATGAGCACCCAAAGAGAGACCTGAAACTAAATAAAGAACCTTAGGATACTTGTTGAACGGCTTTAGAGCTAAAAATTCATTATGACCATTAAAGATAAAATGATAAAAAAAGCGAGATCTTTGCACCGATTCAACCGGATTGAAAATTGGAACATTTAAATAATATTAAATAAATAAAAACGAAAAAAGATATAAAGTTATTAAGTAAATAAATGAAAAATAAAAAATGGGTTGATTGGGGTGTGGGGGTAAAACGGGAATTGGGGCGTGGGGCCGGGGGGGGGGCGGGTGTCAGGGGGGGGAGTAGCAATTTACTTAAAGAACTGGAAAAAGAAACGCTCATTTCGACCCGACTTGAAGCCCGGTTAGGGAGCCCAAACCCTTTTTCCGGCAGGTGACGATGGTGGGCAAATAAGTTTTTATTTTGGCTGTGTGTTTGGTTCTCGGAAGTAGTATCTAGTGCGTGTTCGTGGTCGCGCGGTTCGTTGGTTTCGCCGGCATTTAGCAGCAAAGGATCGTAGCGATTGACCTTTTCGGTTTATGTTTTCTAGATCGTTTATCTTAGGGATTGGTAATGTTTAAAAATAGCAACGTATCCGTAATGGTTTAGGAACTTTCACCGCCGTGTAGACAATCGCATTTGTCTTTATTGAGTATGTTTTAGTTGTGTTTCCGGGATAGCTTATGGAGTTTTCAATTTGTGATGGGTGCATCCGTGCATGCCATTTGTTCTTTAGTGTATTGTATCTCTGTAATTCGATTTTCGGATCTTCTCTTTAAATGAAATGACACCGATCTTATTATTTTAAAAAAAACTTGAAAGAGTTTTTAATAAATTACTAATAATTTTGCTACAATCACATACAAAGACAACGTGTATTATTTGTGCAACCCGACTACGGCCACCAACCCCGGCATGCAAGGCTCACTCTAGGTTCCGCACGGATGGTCTGAATCTTTCAATAACTTTTGAAAAAAGACCGAGTGGATCCGTAAAAAATCAGTTTAATCGGATATTTGTAGGTACTCAATACTAGGGGTGATACGAAAAACTGAAAAAACCGACCGAAGTAATCGGTTCGGTTTGGGGGAGGAATTCGGTTCGGTTCGGTTTTGTTTATAGAAATTTGTTTTTTCAGTTCAGTTTTCGGTTTTACTAAAGTTTCAATCGAAAAAACCGAACCGAATTATACATACCCTACCATAGTTTTTAATACTAGCCATTCATCTCTGAAAGTTTGGATCATGTATTTCCATTTTACCAAAAATAAAAAATAAAATTGGATCATTATTTTTTTCGGTTTGAAATTTACTGGTTCAAATGAAGCTTTAAAAGTATAAAATTTGTTTATGTATTTTGGCCCAAATGATTTTGTAGTGTGTTAAGACATATATCTTGCATTTTTAGCCCAAATGGGCCTAATATATGTGTGAATCATTACTTTGTTCTATTTTTTGAGGTCCAAAAGAGGCCCATAACTTAAAACCGAATGAACCGAAACCGAAAAAACCAATATCCCTTTCGGTCGATTTTAGTAGGTGAATATGAAAAATCGAACCGATATTTCGGTTGCTAAAATTCCCAAAAACCAAACCGACTGAATCCATATCACCCATGCTCAATACAATCTTCCAATTTTTCATTCAGATTACATAATCAAATCTCATAAGGGTCCCACCACCAAGGAAATCGAAGCCTTCACGGATAGAATTAGTTTTACTTTGTGGGTTCGTATTAAAAGATGGACCTTTGAGAATTTTAATGAGCTAGTAACTTAGGCATAAGTGTCTTATCTGCCAAAAAAAGAAAAGACCTGAAAAAAAGCGGCAATCTCGTCTGTGTATTCTCAATGCCGGGCATGCGAGGAGAGAGTAGGAAATGTTTTATAACTTTCGATCCAACCAACACATTAGTTTTCATCTGCAAGTTTGAAGATTTCACCAATAAAATACCTCAATTGTTGAGGCGAATATTTGTTACAACTGCACTCATCTTATGTTAGCTTAAATACATTTTCATACTCCACCTTATGCATAACTCGATTGTGGCAACAACAATTTTCATATGAAACCTCGAACTTTGATATTCAACTCTCTCTCTCTCTCTCTCTCTCTTAGTGGCCGTCCCGCATCTCCTCCTTCCCCTCCCCCAGGGTTTTATGCCCCAATGGGTGATGGGAGGAGAGTGATTTCTCTCCCTCGTTGGTTTTTCCATCTCCTAATCTTAGATCTCAGAAGTTTTTTCTCCTTCCCCGCTCACCCCCATCCTCCTCCTCCCTAAACCACCATCTACCGCCCCTCCACGATCCACCTCTTCCATTGTGTAGTACAATGACTTTTTGAGGTAGTGCCTCCTAGATCGTGGTCGCTGAAAGTGTCCTCCCCTCTTTTTTGTTCTCTTTTTTGGTGTCTCTTGTGTGGGATTTCTCTCTGTTTGTGGGGCTTCTAACACCTTTGTGTGACTGTGTGAGTGCTTTTAGTTGTTTTCTGTAGCAATAATGATTTTCACACAGATTTTTGTGTACATATCATGCACATACATTTTTGTCGGACAGATATTGAGGTTCTACAAAATGATCCAAACCACTAATCTTTTTTAAAATATTTTTTGGAGGGTTTCCGTAAAAAATTAATTTCAACAGATATCGGTAAAAGCTTTCTCAGAAATCGTAGAACGAATCATTTTGTTTTGCCCTACGATTTCTGAGAAAGCTCTTACCAATATTTGTTAGAGTTGATTTTTTATAGAAACCCTCCAAAAAAAATTTAAAAAAAATTACCGATTCGGATCATTTTGTAGGACCCCGATATGAACCCCATAAAAATATATGTGCACAAAAAAATGTGCAAGTAGCACTGGTGTTTCTATAGTGCTCTGACTATTTGGAGTAATGAGTTTAGTTGAAGTTTGGTATAGTCTTTGGACAAAATTTCCTTCTGTTTAGTTTCTTAATCTCTTGTTTAGGGATTAAATTTACTTTTGATGTACTATTTCTTGGATCTATAATATTATCTGTTATCATCATTTCGGCCCAAAAAAAAAAAAAGTAGGCTGGTAGCGTCTTTGCTTTCCCATCCCATTTAGGTTTTTTCAAAAAAATCAAAATTTTCCATCCGAATGCTGTGATTCCAATGAATAAAAGCCGATCTCAATCACACTAGAGTCAACGCACATGTAAATATATGGTAACAGTCCGGATCAAGTCTACACCCCTTCCCGTCCGCAACTCCCATTTTCTGACCGAATTTCGATAATTTGAGCCGCTCAATGTGATCGAAACATGATTTTAATGGTACCCGCAAGAAATCGACAAAAAAGAAAATCGGAAAGAGCTTCATCCAAACAGTTTTTGTTTGTATTTTATTGAACGGTTCAATAAAAAACTGCTCAAATCAAGTCCTTCCAGATGTTTTTTTTTGCCGATTTCTCGCGGGTACCCTTAAAATCACATTCTAAACACATTGAGCGGCTCAGATCATCAAAATTTGATCAAGAAATGGGAGGTATGGACGGAAAGGGGTGTGAACTTGATCCGGACTGTTTACGGTAAACGAGGCTAACACAAAGAGATGTATAAAAGGAAAATTGATGTCAGACACATTACCAGTTCCATGATTTAATCAATGGAGTCGAATTGTTGAACAGTGTGGTGCAACAAAGAGAATAAAAAATCCCAAATCAACTGAGTTTTCCGCATATACCCACAAATTCCTCCATAGATCCAAGCTCCAAATACAACCCGAGGGACAAGAAGAAAAATAAACTTGTCAATCAACATTTTGTCCTATTTTCCTCACGAACCCAACCCATTTGAAATTTGTAGTCTAAGTAATGTAGTTCTATGGAGGTGGAGGCCCCGGCTCGAACAGCGGAGGGCAGCAGCTTGCGAATAGACCGCAGCAGCACAGAAACGACAACCTGCAAATACACAGAGGGAACGAAATTTCATGAAAATAAGTTCAGTTCCAACTTGATTACCTCTAAAAGAGAAATGGAAGGAAAGTGGAAAAAAAAACCCAAAGAACTTGCCATGATTCCAGAAATCCGCCACCAGCGGGTGGCGGCGGCGGTGCCGATGCTGGTGCCGGCGCCAGCAGCGGTGCTTCTGGTGATTCCAGAAATCCGCCACCAGCGGGTGGCGGCGGCGGTGCCGGTGCCAGCAGCGGTGCTTCTGGTGATTCCAGAAATCCGCCACCAGCGGGTGGAGGTGGATCCATGACTACCGACAGACTGATGAAAACTACCACTACCAGAGCTCCCGTGAGAGAAAAACAACAGTTTGGTTTATGTGAATCTCATGCGTATATATATGTATATGTATACGTAATGTCCAACAATCTTTCATCAGTCACACCTCCATCTACCAGTCAATGCAAATTTGAGAGGGCAGTCACCTTCTACACCTAGCTAACACATGAACAAAGTCTAAAAATCTGATCATTTGACCGTTGTATGCCGGCATTTACGGCAATCAGCATGACATGCAATCCGATCACTGGATTTGAAAACTGAGATTTTCGGATGCCTGTTCCCGAATAGTGACTGGAATAGGTTAAAACTTAAAACCAAATACTAGGATGGATGAAAAGGTACAACTACCCAGCCGTAAAAAAAAAAATGATGCTGATTGAGTCAACCCTCAGATGAGGTTAGTTTGGCATTCCAACGACAGAACTCATCTAGTCTTAAATCATTGGTGGTATGGGCGAGAGAAGATTAGAGACAAACCTAATATTTGACAATATATGCTCAAAGTGACTGCTCTCATAATATAACTAGAATAGTGGCCCCTTATACCTCCAAGAACGCAGGGACGTTTTCTTGCGGAACCATGTCCCTAAATCAATGCCGAAAGGTATTAAAGAGAGTAGGCTTAGAGATCCAAATTAATTTCTGTGTACATATCAATTTGAAGTAAAAATTCTTGGATCTATCTTTGGCACTTCGTGTGAACTATGAGCAGCACAGTTTGCTGAGCACCTACTAGTCAAGCTACTTTGACTGTTCATTGGCAGTTTTTTTTTACGTCAAACTATGTGAGATTGATCTTATAAACTGTAACAACTGCTGTATTTAAAGTAATAATCCCATTTCTCTTGTAACCATCCCAAACCCTCTCCTCTCTACGGCACCTTGGCTCGAATCATGTCGTAGAGAAGGCATTAAGTGAAAGCCAGGCGTCCTGGAGTTATTAATCATGTTGAAGATGAAGCATACCTGTTACTAATCCTTGTAACACTACTTTAACGGTATTCACATAATAAAAATAGAGTAGTGCTATAGGTACCGACAGCCCCCCTACCGACCGTGTACCGACGGCGGCGCGCGGCCGTCGCCGGCCACCGGACGGCCGATCCGAGCCGTCCAAAAATTTTAAAAAATAAAACCGAGGGGCCCAACGCGGGAATCAACGGCATCCGATGTGTGTAGGGTGCTTGATCTAAACACCCTATTTTTCGTGTATATATGTACCGACAGCCCCCCTACCGACCGTGTATATACATATATACACGAAAAATATGGTATTTAGATCAAGCACCCTACACACATCGGATGCCGTTGATTCCCGCGTTGGGCCCCTCGGTTTTATTTTTTAAAATTTTTGGACGGCTCGGATCGGCCGTCCGGTGGCCGGCGACGGCCGCGCGCCGCCGTCGGTACACGGTCGGTAGGGGGGCTGTCGGTACCTATAGGATTTTCGATAAAAATACTCGCCCGAGATAAACACTTTTGCTTCCCGATCAGACATTAATCTCGACTGAGCACCTTCAGTTTAGTCAGCCCGTCTGGGACAACTGGCCAACTCGAGATCTGTACCTATAAAGAGCTCAAATTTCGTAAGACAAGGCTTCAAATCTTCTGAGTTAATCTGTTCACCTTACGTCGGCGACGATTTTAGATCAATGGACCTTGAGAGACTGCTTTGGGAGTGTTCATAAGATAAGATATAGGCAAAAGACTTCAGCTGCTGGCTTTTATGCCAATAACATTAGTACTTCATTTTTGTCCATTATCTTGTACAAATTATAGTAGCTAATTTGCCAAGGCAACCAGCACCAACATAAAAGTCTATCATCATAAGTTCACACAAATATTTGGAGCATCTTTTTGGTATTAACAAATAAATAATTTACATTAAAGAATAAATTGATAAACAACTGCTTTATGATTGGTACTGTGACTAAAAACAAAATCAAATAGAAAATTCTACCACAAGTCATTGCTTAAACAGTTACCCATATTCCTCTCACTTTGCTCCGTGAACAACTTAGAACTCAGAAGGCAACCACAAATCAATTTTCTAACAGATTGTTTACAGTTTCCCTCTATTAACAAGGAAGCACAATAAGAAAGTAAGTGAAGTAAATGTGTGCCCCCAGAATTACCTAGATTCGATGTTGCCAATTCTGCTGTAGCACCTTCACTCGTTAGCAAGTTGTAATTATTCAGCGGGACCTAAAAATTTTCCATGCAGAACGATTCAAACCTGGGCTCGGATAAGTCCACTGCTTCAACATCTTGGGAATGCCAACTTCTAGCCTTCGAAGAAACGAGAAACAATTCATTAATTTGCTCAGCGGAAAAGGTGTTTACTTCTTTTCCATAACTGGAAACGACTTGCTTGAGCTCCTCTATTTCAACACGACTCTCAGTTTGTTTGTCAGCCGTCTCGATGTCAACATCATCTTTAATGAGATGAGTGGAGCTCTGGAGATGATGGATGATATATATTTCAGTGAATCAGTTGATAAACTAGAAAAATCATTCAAAAAGCAGAGTATCAGCAATTTAAGTCCTCTCCACTGATAAACAATTTGTTCATCAGTTTTCCAAACCTTACATGTCCATTTACAGCAACACATGTGGGGAGGGAAACAGCAGCATATGAACAGGTAATGGTCTAGGATATTTAAAAATGGTGGCCAAAAGAGAAAGGGCCATTTAGGACAGCTAAAATAGGTCAAAAAGCATCATCTGAACATCAACTCTGGAGCACCAAACAATCTCCTAGTGAGTACGATATTAGGAGGGTGATGGCATTTGATAATCCAATTTCGAACAACACAAAGGTGGCATTTTTCAGCATTAGCACACTAGCTAATCTATTCTAATACATTAAGGGCGAGCAACCTTTGGTATGGACACCTTTTTGAGGCTGGCTCACATTTTGCTCTCCCAAAAATGCCCCACCAAAAAAAAAAAAATTACATTGTACTTCACCCCTACACTTAATAACCGTTCGGGCAAAAAGGTCAATACCAAAAACACAACACACACACGTACAAAACCTTAGCAGTTATCAAACTCTAGAGCAGTTTCCCGAACAGTGTTTTGTCCATCCTCTGCCCGCAAAAGCGCGCTTCTGAAATCTGTTCCAAGGGAAGATTGGTACTCTCTCTCTCTCTCTCTCTCTCTCAAATTGACTGTTCCACCCGACACATAATTTCTTTTGTCTTTAACGGAGCTTTACCATGTAGGTATGCATTGACAGTAAATCCAAGGGAAAGAAAAAGGGGCAAAGGGCAACCCTAGATGTCAAAAGGTGGGTTTTTCTTATGTTTTTCTGTTTCCTAAAAAAAAAAAAAGGAATTTTAAGAACAATTCACTTTGATATAAGTTCAAGTAAAAAAAAAATGGAGTGGATTTTGAGGTGTTTTTTACTTGAATTTTCTCAATTGATTTGAGTGAAAAGTATTAGTACAATTCACTTTAATATAAGTTCGAGTATTGAAGTGTTTTTTACTCGAATTTTGAGTTGAAGTGGAAAAAATACCGTAAGGTCTTGAGATGCTCTAATATACACAACAATGGAGAAGGAATTGTTCTTAAATATATACTTCTTATTGTTTCCAATAGAACAGTTTCGCTAAGGCAATGTTTGATTGGCTTGAATGATAGATGTAGATGATATTTTTGCTAACGCAGTGTAGACGATATTTTCGCTAAGGCAGTGTTTGGTTGGCTGGAATGATGTGTGTGCAAGTTAAAATTTCACATTTTTTGTTAAAATTCAACTTGCACACGCATCGTGTGTGCTCCGGCTGCTATAGTAAAAGTGTTACTACTGCTATGCATTTTTTTTTTTTTTTTGTATTTCAGAAGAAGCGTTTTCAATGTGGAAGTTAGTTTATGGCTGAGTTTTGTTGTTTTTGTTTCTATTGACTTCTTGTTGTATTCTCCTTTCAAGTTTGATGACACTAAGACTAGAGGCTGGGGCATATGCGATACCTGTGCAAGTTGGATTTTTTCAAAATATGCACAATAACATCCCATTTATTATTTGATTGAATTTTCACAAATTTTGACAAAATCCAACTTGCACACGCATTGTGTGTGCCCCGGCCTCTAGTGCTGACTTAAGCAAACATCCTTGTGTGTAGGATAGGACACATCTAAGTTCTTCATAACAGCGGATTTAAGCAAACATCCTTTGGTGTAGGATAGGACACATCTAAGTTCTCCATAACAGCTAAAACTTCAGAGACTAAAAGGGATTTTACATTTCGAAACATTTGAAAAGATCTTTTATGTGATGCATAAAGTATGTATTAATCCATCTCTTGTCAATCAGAATGTCTGTTATACCAATATCTTCCAAGACTTGCATGTCCTTGACTCCACATGAAACTTATAATTCCAACATCATAGAGAAGGAAAGTTCAAGAATATCATGAATATTAGCTGTAGAACTCCAACAAAATGAATGAAAAGAAAAATGCTTCCTAAGTATGGTGGGATCACAGTACATATTAGAGCTTGTCTCGCACCGAATAACTATCACCTTCAAAACTAGTACATGAGGCTGGACAGCCTCTTCACTCATTGCCAATTGGTGTTATGTTGGATGCTTTTGGATGGTATCAAAGTTAGGCTTCGGAGGCTATTCGGCAATACTCTAGACTGACACCCCTTTGTTTGTGTCATACATGCTCTTTGTTTCGTTATGATCCAGAAGTGTTGGATCCTTTGAGTACCTCTCCACATGTGAGTTAGGCATTGCACGGACAAAGGAGTGTTAGAGCTTGTCCAAAACTAGTATAAGAGCATGGGCGGCCTCTCTACTCATGGCCAACTGTTTTGAGTTTTGCTTTAAGAGTACACATGCCAATAGCATCGATGCAGACATGGGTAATGGATATGACATGATAAGATACTGACACTATGGATTGACAGAAGCTTCGGAAAATTATGACACGGATAAAGACCGAATGAATAGACTCAAAAATACAACGATACCTCCATGATAGTACGCAAATTAAAGAAATGGAATTAAAGACATGATCAAACTATACATACCGGATAAAGATATATGGGAAAGTTTTGCCTTCTAGATTTTTCTGGAGCAATAGTTGAAAGTATTTGCACAACCTCACTCATAGATGGTCGAGAATCAGGATCCAACAACAAACACTCCTTTGCTAAGTAAGCCATTATATGCATCTCTTCTTCTGGGAAATTCCCTTTCAGTTGCGGGTCAGGAAGCTCCATAATCACTCGCCCACTATCCAGTAAACGAGGGGTAGCCTGCAAGAAGATGTAAAGCTTTGGATCAAATCTACTGAGAAATGTGAGCAGCCAAAACCCCAGGGGAAAATAACTAAAATAGGGGAAACAAATAAAAGACACAAAAGCAAAGAAACACTTGCAACTGGGTTATTGAAATAAACAACGATAACAAAATAAAGTGCTGAACTGCTGATACTTATGGTGACAACTAAACCAAAATGTGTAACCCATCATATTACTTCCAGTAACACCATGAAGATTTGAACTATGTACAAAAGCTACAATCATCAACTTAATGCCTAAGGTTCTCATTATGTCAGCTCTAAAATGATGATATGGCCGATCAATTTACAATAGAGTAGTCCATCAAGATAACATCCTATAACATGTGAATGTCAGGAAAGCACCATCAGGTTGTGGGAAAACCAAACATATGGAAACTAATTTTTACATGAAATGCTTGCATTTCGTGCACAGTTGCACACATAAAAGGAACGTGGTTATACCCAAATGACAAGGCTCTCTTCTGCTTTGTTGGCTGTTCTATGGATGGGTTGCCGACCACAGATCAGCTCAAGAAGAACTACGCCAAAACTGAAAACATCAGACTTAAGAGAAGCTCTTCCAACAATCGCATACTCCGGAGCAAAATAGCCAAAAGTCCCTTGCATTCTAGCCGGAGAACTGGGATGGCTGGGAATGTCATCAGTCATCAAATGTTTGGCCATCCCCAGATCAGTAATCTGCAGATATTAGGTGAACTTAGCAAGGGTCACATGTATCTCTTCTGGAAAAACAATTAAGCATCACAAAATTGGATGCATAAAATATTATTAGCACAGTTAGACTTGATTCTCAATGCTGACTCATTGCATGAGAGAAAAGGGTTTCTTCTTTTTTCCTGGGAAGTGTGCGAGAACCCAGATTTATCGGCAATACAATGGGTTGTTTCTTTCTTTTAGTCTATGTTGAAGATTGAAAAGCCAAGTTGGTTTGGATGGGTTCATAATCAACACAGTTTTTCGCTTCACACCCATTTGCTCACATTTAAGAGCCAGTAGTTACCTTGGCTCTCCAGTTCTCGTCCAAGAGGATATTTGTAGATTTGACATCTCTGTGCAAAATTTTTGGTGCAGCTGCTTCATGGAGATATTCCAAACCCTTGGCAGCTCCAAGTGCAATTGCGACACGAGTAGCCCAATCCAGGTTTTTCCCCAAAGCCCCATCCAAACACTCTCTCAGATTACCGTTGCACATATACTCAAATACAAGCAGCCTCTCAACATGCTTTCCTTGGTTTTCTGAGCAGTAGCCCAGCAAAGGCAAGACATGACAATGATGGAGTCTTGCTATCAACTCAATCTGACCAAAACAACAGGTCTCAGAACTCAAGAATACCACATAACATGTATTAATTTTTCCTTTTTGCTAACCCAAGGTGTCCGAACATCACAAAATCATGTAGCAGATGAGACGATATATCATGTCTTACCTCTTTTAAAAAAATAGCTTCAGAGTCTGGCCCTCCTTGAGTTTTCAGTCGCTTAACTGCCACGGTTTTACCGTCTTTAAGATGACCACGGTACACATGACTGCTGCCCCCAACACCTATCAAATTAGAATCAGAGAACTTATTGGTTGCATCCTCCAGCTCAGGATAGGAAAATTGTAGAATTGTCCCATGTATTGTTTCTGTATTGCTTCTGAATAGTAATCGAATGCAACCTGCAGTTAAGGACAGATCCATAATTGTTTTAGAAAAAGCTAAGGCCAAGTTTCTCTTAATTCTAATTCAATGACTGACACTAAGATGCAACTTGTGTATTCGAAGTTCTCATCAGTTAAAAGAGACATACTCTAAATATCCTGGATTCTTTTCAAGCTTGTATAAAAGAAGTCCTAACTTACCTGTGATAGGTTTAATTGGTGAACCAGTATAAACTCTTGATCCAGGTGCTGTAGAAGTTCTGTGACTTATAAGGTTTGTAGCACTATTGTAACTTGTATAGTTGTCTGATAAGAAGAGAGATCTTTGTACATGACATTTTTCCCTTCCGTAGACATAGCATGCCACTGAAGCAATAAATGCCAGAGTAGTGAACAGAACACATGTTAACAGAATGATCACAAGAATTTTAATGGAAAGATGCTTCTTCGACAAATCCAGCTGTTCAGACAAGCCTGTGAAAAGCAGCAAAACAGCACCCTAGTAAAAACTTCAACTTTATGTAGCCTATTCAACAATTTGATGTGGTTTATTCAACAGATTACAATGATTTATCCTACCAAAAGTGCAAGCATGGGGACATATGAATAACCAGACCAAGGCATTATTCTGTATGACCAAAAATATGAAAACCAGACACCCACTTTGTGCTAATCCCTGTCAAACCAAAACTGAAAACTAGGGGCACAAATGAGCTAAGTCAAGCTGACCACTGGGTTGCTCAATCTCGGTCAAAATTTTGAAGTGATCTACCCTACTATCACTAATAGCAGTTTAGCGTTTAGGGATGATAATAATCTAGTATTCAAGTTGCTTATGAGCTAATAAAGCAAAGGTCGTTGTCAGTGCAATGTTAATGAGCTCAAGATTCAAATTGAGATTTGCTTGTTTATCCGTTTTGCGATCACATTGAAGTCTCCAGTCAAGCCCATCATTAAAAATGCTTAAGCCGTCTAGTTCATCTTACCATGCAACTGAGAACTTCCAGTAAAAAGTACCTTTGGAAACGTGATCTACTGCGCTTTCCCATTTATGAATGAACTGATCAAGATGAAAAAACGAAAAAGAAGCAGCAGCCAGATGCCATATGATGCATAAAATGTCTTTAAAGAAAAAATCCTATAATCACTCCGCATATTGAATTTATGCCTTCCCGAAAATATGATATACCAACTGACCAACACCACCAAAATTTAAACTACATATATATGTGTGGGCAGCGTGCCCGGAAAAAGGGGCGGATCGATGAGCGCATTTTTTTGGCAGACGAGCGCTCAATTCAGAGTCGCCATTTGGGTTTGAAGGTCCGACACCCAAGGAACCAAACTTGAAACACTCGCTGCGCTGTTTGATTTGAAAAAGGTGAAGGCACCGGTCCATCATAACCATATCTGGGTTCAGGAGCCAGGTTACGAGAGGGGAAGGGTTTTAAGGCACCCCTCTCACCCAATCTGAAGATCGGTCTTTACTTAGGCATTTGCGAAAATATTTGTTTGCAATTC
>CM033793.1:23177117-23202293 GCA_019656835.1 Rhododendron ovatum | reverse complement strand
AAGATGGCTTACTATAGAAGTCATCTATGACCATTTCAAATCCAAAATTACAAAAAAAGTAAACTAACACAAAATCATAATTTAGATAAACAAAAAGCATCTCTCTAGCTATATGCCTGATGAGGGTTTTAATTGTTACCATCACAAAGATTCTTCAAGAAATTAATAGTTGCACCAGGTCCTGTCAGTTTGTCTTGGTTAAGAGAGAGAGAGAGAGACCCTTCCTCACACCATTCTGCATGTCAAACATTTAGGAAAATAGAATTTTATAATTCGTTTGAACTTTGAACACCACACCTGGAATCACTATATCCCCAAGTCCAAGTATTAAAAATGGACATGCCAAACCGACAGTTGGGAATAAAAGTTGCACAGAATTAAAAATTGGCACAATCTGGAATATAACGATCAAGGTGATCAAAAAAAAGTTAAAAAATACAGATGACAACAATCAAGAAACTTACCTTCATAGGAGCTTCGGAAGATTTCGCAACACTAACCATCACAGGAGTAAAGAAAATCCAGAGAATATTTATTTTCGCAGAAAAAGAATCAGAATAAGGAACTAAGAGCTTCACTTTGCTCTTAGTTACATGTGCTCATTTGATATGTCTCGTTATTTTTAAGGACGAAGCATAGCAAAACTAAGAGCTTTACTTTTCCAGCAAGGGGTAAAGTTGTTCAACTATTTGCGCAAATGGAAAGCTATAATCTTTAACAAAATCCATATGAAACCCATTTTCTTACCAGTGATGGTGGGAGAGTCGTTACCTTTGACCTCGGTTGTTCCTGCGACTTGGGTGAGCACAATGTTCGATTGGCCACAATTGGTGGTGCTCGGAAAGAGAAGAAATCCCTTGGAGAGAGAAACCCTAACCTGAGAAGCACTTGTACCTATGACAACATGAATAACATATGTAATCGGTGTCTATCGATCTATGCCATGGGAATGAACGAACCTAAACTCGTAGTTTTTATAGTGAAAGATGCGAGTCATGTGATACTGAGATTTCAAACCTTTTGAGGTGAAGATCATAAGATGAGATAACTATACTAACTTATTATTGACTGTCAACCAAATTGGCAACAACTAACCAATTATCGTTTCCAAACAAAATAGAATTAGCACTGCAAAAAAAAAACGATACCTGAATCCAATCACGATTTAGCAAGGAAGGCTACCCACCTATATTATTACATACCCTGCAACATAGAGAAGACAGGTCAACACTACAACCACAACCATACTTGGTTACTTAACCTACTCCAATGATATGTCCAAAAGTAAAGCATCCACAATTCATACAATCAATCAGTATGGCTATTTTTTTCCCCCTATTTTTAGGGTTTTTAAACTATGGCATACAATTCAAATTCAACCGGAATGCTTACCACATGCAACCCTTCTGCTAGGATTTTAGTACTTCTGTTTAATCCATGGCCATCTAGAAGAAGAAAAATAAGAATTGGTCAACCATATAAAAGGCTGCATTATGAATGGGAACCACCATCTTGTTTTATCATACAACGTTGAAGCTCTTTTGAGCCTAATTGAGAAATTTAGCCTATGGAGAACCCACATTGCTAAGCCTAACACTATTTACAATTTTACACCTTTTTCGTATTTGCTTATTTTTCTTCAAGTTGTTTCTATCAAGAAGACTGTGCAGAAATTTCATTGAAAACAAAAAGAAATGAACAATTTTTTGAACCCTATTTGCTTAGATAATCCAAACTATCATACCAAAAACAAACAATTAACAAAAAGTTGAAGAAAAAAGAAACTAAAATTCGATGTGATCTACCAAAATGTGCAGATACAACAGATATGTATAAGCCCTCAAAAAACTAAACCCTAAGCAAGACTTTCTTTTGTTACCCCAAAAGCCACAAAAACTAAACCATTTTCAAACACATAAACCAAAACCCTGAAAACCTAAAACCGCTAAAAAAAAAAAGGAAGAGGAAAATTAAATGCATAGTAGCGCATAAAACTTGGGTAAAGGGTATATAGATCTCAACGTAACTCACCTGTACACTACCCTCAACTCTGTCCTGATCGATTTCCCAATCAATTCGGCCCTCCGATCGTACGCTGGAGTTCTTGTGGGTATTGGTAGAAGAACATGGAACGTTATTAGTGTCTGTTGCAATTGGGTTTGAATCGGGGGGTTTGTGGATTGGCAGGCGACGTCGATCCCTCTGACTGTTGCCTCCCAGTCGAATTCCTAGAGAGAGTTGAGAGAGTAAGGTATGGGAGAGAACGGATATATTGGTTGCAGGCTTATTTCTTGTATTGGTTGACGTGTTAGGCATGGTCATCTCGTGAACACTTATAGTTGATGTAGTGCATGTAGCGGATTTGTACTTGTAATTCATACATAATGCAAATAACCTCTTCTATCGGTAAATAAATAAAGAAATAAATAAAAGAGGAGTGTGGAATCATTCCTTTTTTGCTTTGACAATCATAATTTCATTGGAATAATTAATGGTTTCTACTCTGGTCCAAGATGCGCGCATATATAGTAATGGCTTCATTGAGATTAATATAGTATATTGGATTGGAATCCAATGTTGATTGCATTCGACATGTATAATCACATATCTTATTAATTCGAAAACATGCATGAATCTCAACGCATGCATCTCGCCACCGCGCACCGCCAGGGGGTTGGAATTCGGCGGGCGGGCACGACAACTTCACCTCCAAATACAGGTACATGCCAATGTGTGTTGCAGAATTCTGCTGAACCTTTTCAGTGACAATATGGCCATTCCTGATACTTTACTTTATTTTATTTTGTTGGCTTTTCTAAAGCCCTGTTCCAGAACACTTTCTTAAAAAATAAATACTTATTTCACATTTTCAAACTCAAAAATAATGTAAATGAAAAATAATTTTTCAAATTTTTTTGCACCGTATTAAAGATCTCAATGAGATCTATGAAATAAGATCCATATTGATAGGAAAATAATTTGTGTAAGCACATGATTTTTGAGCTTGAAATTGCCTTCTTAAAAAATAAGTACTTATTTTCCTTTCCAGAACGGAGCCCAATTCTGTTTGTGGAGCTTTGTTGGCTCTTAACTTCCTGGCCAATCGACAACCGTTACTAGTACTGTTTCTTCAGCCCTTTTCCCTGGAAAAAAAATACAAAACAATCTAAGTCCTTTCGGCTTTCACATGCTAGTATATGCTGTTAGGTGCTCAAATTGTGAAATACAGGTGCCCGAATTCCGAATCCCTGAATCCCCTTTTTGGATTCCCGTTCCTCGTTTGGGTCGGGGATGGAGGAAAAAAACAAATCCCCATTGAGGATCGGGTCGGGGATGGGAATCGGATAGGAGGTGGAGGTAGTACACCGTCCCCGACCTGTCCCCATTGCCATCCCTAGAGCCACACCATCGACCAGTCCTGTCCTCGCTGCAATCCCTAACTTAATTTCATCGCCAGCCAAAGTAGTTGTAAACTGTATGTTTTTATTTATTACTCCGCACTGCGCAGTTGGAAACTTTTTGGTAGGTGGTATCTCCACGGAAAGAAAGTTGAGGAAATGCTAGTCACTAAAGCAGAAACCCAATTGAACAAATGAAATTAGTTTACATTGGAGCCAGAATTTTGATCGGAGCCGGCTTAATGGACATGTATTTTTAATGGGAACGTATACTTATTATATCATAAACATGTATTTTTGCTTTCCTTTACATTAAATTTGTGCATTGAAATGATTTTTGCCTAATGCAGTTTCAGTATACCGATCATTTTATTTTTTCTTTATGAAAGAAATTGAAAAATGAGAATGTAAAATAATCATTTTTTTATCAAATCAAAGCAAATTATTAAGATTATAAGTATCTATACATGAATAATTACTGATATATTCAAAATTAAGTATATAAAAAATTTAAAACTCAAGGCTGCGGCTCCCGGGCCCCAACATAGCTCCGCCTTGGTTTGCATGACAATAATAAAACCAAGATGTACAATTGCCCATTTCTAGTAGGGTTGGCAATGGAGACGGATTGGGGTTGGAGAGTACTATCCCCGTTCCCGATACCTGAACCCCTTCCCCGTCTCCACCCTGATACAGTGATACCCAATGGAATTTGTTTTCTTCCCTCCATCCCGCGGGAATTCGGGGATCTAATTAAAGTTCTTATAAGAAAAATATATATTTGCCAGTAAACAACATAGAGCAAAAAGGAAACTTCTAATGAATAAAAGATTCAAAATAAGATACAAAAGTTTAAAGGCTTTATAGTTGAAGCTGATGTAAAAAAGAAACCTTTTATAGTTGAAGATGAAGTAAAATGAGCACAAATTTGTTCACAATACAGACAGTCAAACAACAAATAATAGTAGAGCACAAAAGGTGTGTGTGGCGTTGGAAAAGTGGAAATGAGAAGTAACCCTATAAAAATTTAAATTTTTTTTGAACCGCAAAAAAGAAATTTTATTTACATTTAAAATTGTTAAAAATTAATAGGATAAGAAGAGGACAAATAGTCCAATCTAAGACCCAAATTTTTCAATATCTAAAGGGAACAAAGCCCCAACATCTAAAGGTCTAGAAG
This sequence comes from Rhododendron ovatum, assembly GCA_019656835.1. Taxonomy (NCBI): domain Eukaryota; kingdom Viridiplantae; phylum Streptophyta; class Magnoliopsida; order Ericales; family Ericaceae; genus Rhododendron; species Rhododendron ovatum. The sequence continues at coordinate 23,197,715 of CM033793.1, read as the reverse complement.
CCTAAATAAAATAGTTAATTAAAGTAAATGGGACGCAGCTAACACCCAAGAGGACTGAAAGTCTGAATAACCCCAGACAAGTCCAACAAATGAAGCCCATACATACAGTAAACCCTATCTACAACAATTGTTGCCAAAATGAATGAGAAGAAATTAGGGGTGCTCAAGAAAACTGTCCGAATTATAAAATCAGATTGATCCCTACCGAACTGTCATATTTGGTCTGGTTCTGCAGTTCATTAGTCAAGTTATGGTTCTAAGAAAATAAGAACCGTTAATTTTAGTTCGGTTACTGATTTTCAATTATAGATTCGTGATTAGAACCAATTCGGAATGTTTAGAACTAATATATTAAAAATAATATATGTATATGTACATAATTATGTATTTTATTTGGTAAGTTAATCTTTTACTTGATAAAGTTAATTTATTAAGGGAAGAAATCTCATTTGAGAAAAGTTTTTCATATACTAGTAGTATATTTATAGGAATTCCAAACCATAAAGGATTCTGAAGAGTATTGAGTTTACCCAATTTCTTGTTTTCGATACTTTATCCTACCAAACTCTTAATTGTTTGAATGCTAATTGGATAAATGGAACCGAAGCAAAATCGGACCACTCTTGCGGTTTAGTTATGGTTAGGTTTCACACATATATTAGTTAGGTTTTGGTTCCTAATTTTTTAGAACCGTTTAGAATGGTTCGGTTACTGATTTTCTAGAGAACCGGATCAATTCAGACCTTAAGCACCCTTAAAAGTAACTCTAAAAGGTGTACGTATATTTTGAGGAATCGGGGACTAACTTCTGGGAAAATAGAAGATAACATGAAATCAGACACGCCGGGCACGACTTCACGTAGAGCCCTGTAAAAAATTAGCTCCAGCGGATATCGGTAAGTATTATTTTTGGATTCGTAGGGGCGAATCTAGATTTTTTCGGGATTCAAAATGAGGTCAAACGCGTTTGTTCCTGCGGATTGTCACTGCTCATAGCAGGGCTGTTCAAAAATTCTAACAGCAGGGACAATCCGCAGAGAACCACGCAGAGACAAACGCGTTTGGCCCCATTTTGGATCCCAAAAAAATTTAGAAAAATATCCATAAATTTTTGAATATTATTTTATGGGGTCCTGTAAAAAATCAGCTCCAGCGGATATCGGTAAGTATTACTTTTGGATAAGTAAGGGCAAAACTACTCAGTTCGCCCCTACGAATCCAAAAATAATACTTACCGATATCTGCTGGATCTGATTTTTTACAGGACCCCATATAATAATATTCAAAAATTTATGGATATTTTTCTAGATTTTTTTGAAATTCAAAATGAGTCTAAATGCGTTTGTCTCTGCGAATTGTTCCTGCTCATAGCAGGCCAGACATCCAAATTAGTAACTTCCAATTATGGGACGTTGTACCGAGAGTTTTTTTATAGTAAAATGGTGAAAGTTTACAAAATTAGTCAAAACTTTCCTTTCACAACAACCAACCAATGAGTGAATTGTTTTACATCCAAAAAGCCGTCTCGAATCCCAATACGAATTTTTTTAAAAAGAGAACGTTCTACCCATTTCAAAACTGCCGTACCAAATGAAAGAAGGAAAATGAACTCAACTACTTGTCCCAAACTTTTAATTTTGTGTCAGGAAAAAACAAATATAGTAGCAGTTTCTGGTGTAGCTCCCTGTTCTTCACAATTGGATGAGAGACGGATCTATGCAATCGTTTATGGGGAGCCACGGTCTCCGCGTAGTTTTGGGTATTATTTATATATATATATATATATATATTTTTATTATTCGTTAAATTTAATCTATTCTATTCTTGAAAATTTGAAAGAGAAATGAGTGCTTTCGGAAATCGCACATTTCCTATTTGAATGGTAGTATAAGGGATGCATCACCGGCATTCCACTCTACTTGTTTTTACAATATTAAGAATAGTTATTTTTGTTTGTCAAGAGCCACTATATATTATTTTTTGTATTGGGGAATTGCCTCTGCCAAAGTCCAGCATGGGAGAATTCATCAACACTATTGAGGGGCAAAACAGGAAACTCTCGTAAATATGCGAAGGCAATAATTAAACTTCCTTTAATAGTTGGATTTCCCAAAAGAGACTCACAAATAGAAATGGGGGAGTATTGATAAGCACCCAATAATGCATATTCTTGGTGCTTAAGTTCTCTAGTATGTTGTGTTTGTACATATATATATTGTCGTTTTTATGCGATATTGCACGTAAGGTACGTTTTTGTGTATTTCAGGTAAAAGGTGCTAATAAGGCGGTTTTCAATGCCAATAAACGTTCCGAGATGTAACCAAGTGTTCAAGTGCTCGGCGGTACATATTTCATCGTCACCGGATCCTAACGGCATCATAATAAGCCTCGTAGGTCATTTGGTGGTCAAGATGGAGAGAAATGTGCCAAAGCTCATAAAGCAAAGCAAATGCTTCGAAGATAGCCCTCGAGGGCATCCGAGAGTCCAAGGCCACAAGGCATACCTCCGTCAAGTCCCGTTGATCACGAAATCAAGTATTGGAAGGCCGTCGGGTCACTACAAGGCATGATAGCCCAAACTGACCCTGTTCTGCAGTTTTCACACAGAGGTACCAATACCTCATTTTTTAGGTATTGGTACCATCATGCCGAATTAGAAGATAGTTAAGTTGGTACCAATACCTCATTTTTGTAGGTATTGGTACCAATGCCCTTCGGCCAGAGCACTTTTTGCTGAATATTTCAACCTTCCATATATGGAAAGTTTCTACTTCTAGTATGTTTTTGATATTTTGGAGACATTTTGGTCCATTGTAAGGCTGATTTTATAAACTCTATAAATAGGCTTGTATGCCATTTATAGAAGGCATGGCCATTAGTTGGTTTTTTAGGCCTAAGTTTTTTTTGCTTCTAAGATTTCATTGTGTTCTTAGCTTTTCAAGCTTTCAATCTTTAACAACTCAAGTAAGTTTAAGTGTTTTGATATTTTCTCATGTATTAATGTTGTAGCTAAGGCATGGATCTTCTATAAATCAAGTCAATTTCCGTTTTTATCGGTTAATCATGTTATCTTTTCAAGCATATTTCTAGTCTTTTTGTTATGTGTGAGTAGTTGATTAGGCTTGCCACGGAGTGATTAACGTCATGTGACTTATGTTAATCTTACTCTTCTCAACTTAAGATTTGAGGTTTGGTTTGTAAATGTGCGTAGTTCGCCTTTTATGTAACAAAACTTGTCGATGTTAACCTCCGGTGATCATATGCTTGCACATATGGTTCCGTGAGCTATGTCTCGCCTCGTGTTTGCCAAAAGAACCAAAGAACTTGCTCGCTTTCCAAACCATGCTTCTAGTTCTTGACCTTGATATTTAGTTCGAATGCAAGTCTTGGCGTTGTTAACCTCCGGTGATCATATGCTTGCACATATGGTTCCGTGAGCTATGTCACGCCTTGTGTTAAGCTTGTTGTTCAAACTCTATATCAAGTCTAACCATTTTCATTGCTAAATCTTCCGGTTGACAGCCTATGCCGTGCGATTCAATCGTGTTTTCGTTGAGATTGGTTAGTTGGCCTAAGTTACGGGCGTTATGAACTCCAACGCCTTGCCGCTTGTTTAATCTAGTTAAAACTCATTTCTAGTCTTTTCCATAAGAGTGTTTCTCCACCTTTCAAAGGAAAACCAAAAGTTGGCCGTCTAAACGCCGGAAACCCTTACTTCTACAATCCGATTAAGCTATTTTCGATTCTCTGTGGGTACGATCCCGGACTTTTCGGTTATTATGCTATCGACGACCTAGCCCTACGCTTGGGGTGTTTCAACCTTATTTAAAGGTAAGGTTCGAAGCTAAGCATTTTTGGCGCCGTTTCGGGGAATTCTTAATATAGCTTATTTGGAGGTTCGACAAACCACTGTAAGTACTCCGTTTATTTTTCCTTTGCGTAATTTGAACTCGACTTAGCGGATACCTCTAACCGAGCCACCAATTGACTTGAGGTGTAACGAAGCTAGATTGAGCATCAATTGCCTTTTCTTTTGTTGTGTATATATGTGGAGGTGGCTTAACCCCACGAAACCTTTTGAGAAAGAGGTGGTGGCATAGCCCCTCTAGTCTGTTTACTTTATGTCTTATCTATCTAATAGAATGGCGGCAGCAAATTGGGAAACACCCCACAAGACTTTGCAGGAGTACCTTTGTCAATCCAAATCAAACTTTCCCACCCACAAGACTTTGCGAGAGTATCTCTGTCCCAACTTCAATGTTTTTAAAAGTCATATGACCATCACTAATTGGTTAGATCTCAATAACCAAATTCAAACTTTTGCTGAAAGAGTGAATGAGTCATTTTATGCATGTTGGGGAAGATACAAAGATTTGCTCATTGCAGTCCCGAATCATGGTTTGAAAATTTTCAAATTGCTAACTATTTTTATAATGGACTTTCTCAAAAGAGTCAACGATTCTTAGACATGATATGCGATGGCAAACTTTTTGAAAAAGAACCGTTCAAGCCTTGGATTTCTTTGATCATTTGGCTCAAACTGTGCAATCACGGGTTTTGTTAAACATTGTCAAGTGTCTAACTCCAATGCCATAGAAGAGGAAATCGAGCCACAAAGTTTTGTTGAAAATGTTACTTTAGATTGTGACAGCTTCTCAGAGTCTGCTTGGAGTGACGCGCCTATTGATGAAACTGAGGTCCAGAGTTCTCTTTTACGATCCCCCTCTTTGTGATGATCCGGGGAGAAATGTCTCACCGCTAAGGTTGTTTCTTCCAATCTCCGTATCTTGATCCTTCCCCGGAGGACTTACTCCTTGCTCATGAGATGAACATGCTTGACACATCTAGCGTCTACTATGAAGATCCGTTGGCAAAACCTCTCACCGCTAAGGAAATGGATGCCGAAGTGGATTACTTGTATTCTTTGTTGGCTAAACATGATGCTTATGAACCAATCTTTGAAGAGTTGGAGCCCATGAAAGTTGCAATTGTCCCTTGAATTCTCTGCCATGATCTTTCTACCGCTAAGGAAATGGATGGCGAGGTAGATTCCTTACACTCTTTGTTAGAAAAACAAGATGCATGTGAGCCTAATCGTGAGAATTACCAATCATAAACTAATTGATTTTCTTGGTGTTGAGGATGTTGATTTGGTTTACAATCCTCCTATAGTGGAATTTCTCAACAATTTGAAAATTGATTTATTCTGCCATATGCACTTGGTGGAACTCAAGTTTATGAAACGAATTCGACAATTGCTATATTCAAAGTATCTATTCTTGTGGCATGGTCGAATTCAATTCTTGACAAAGAGTTTAGAGTTAGTGGTATGTTCATTGTGATAACTTTTGATGATATGATGAATGTTGGAGCCCACGTTTGGCTGAACGTACATAAACTCTTTCTTTTTCTCTCTATTTTCTTCTTTTCTTTTCTCTTTTGATGGTCCGGTATAGCCACCGTCTCTAGCTCCAAGTTGTTGCATTACTTGCTCTACGATGCTTTGAGTGAGAAATGGGGAGAAAAATAGTACCCATTCAATCACGTGACGATTTGGTGGATTTAATTTTACTTGTCAGTTGTTAGGGCCGGATAACACGAGCCGGGCGGTACTAATGTCATTTGCTTCTTAGTAGGTAGTTGGTTCTTAAGTCTTTTGCAGGGTAAGCATGCTACCATGCCAGCCTTGGTGGTTTAGGTCTAAAAGCTAAGGTGAGTGAGGCATTCAGGAGCCCTAAGCATAGGTGCGATTACGTGTCGCGATTGTAAGACCAAGAAAGCCCCAGCGATGACCTTGTGTGACTAGCTGTGGTTCCGATGGAGGAGCCGAAAGAGTGAGCCTTGGAAGCAGTTCCAATGATGAAGGGAAGCTATGACAAGAAAGCCTCCAACTTGGTCGAGGTATATGGGGGTTGACATTCCCTCCAGAGGTACAATCTTTTGTTCTTTCCTCTCAATACTGTTGTTTTTCATGCTATGAGGACATAGCATCGCTTAAGTTGGGGGGAGGGATATATATGTGTTATATATATGTTCATGAGACTTGTCTCATTTTTCTATTTTTGGTAAAATTTTTAAATTTTTTGTGCAATCCTTCGATGTTAACCTCCGGTGATCATATGCTTGCACATATGGTTCCGTGAGCTATGTCTCGCCTCGTGTTTGCCAAAAGAACCAAAGAACTTGCTCGCTTTCCAAACCATGCTTCTAGTTCTTGACCTTGATATTTAGTTCGAATGCAAGTCTTGGCGTTGTTAACCTCCGGTGATCATATGCTTGCACATATGGTTCCGTGAGCTATGTCACGCCTTGTGTTAAGCTTGTTGTTCAAACTCTATATCAAGTCTAACCATTTTCATTGCTAAATCTTCCGGTTAATAGCCTATGCCGTGCGATTCAATCGTGTTTTCGTTGAGATTGGTTAGTTGGCCTAAGTTACGGGCGTTATGAACTCCAACGCCTTGCCGCTTGTTTAATCTAGTTAAAACTCATTTCTAGTCTTTTCCATAAGAGTGTTTCTCCACCTTTCAAAGGAAAACCAAAAGTTGGCCGTCTAAACGCCGGAAACCCTTACTTCTACAATCCAATTAAGCTATTTTCGATTCTCTGTGGGTACGATCCCGGACTTTCCGGTTATTATGCTATCGATGACCTAGTCGTACGCTTGGAGTGTTTCAACCTTATTTGAAGACAAGGTCCGAAGCTAAGCAAGTATATATCAAGGGAGTTCTAATTTTTCCCTTTTTAGCTTGTTTTGATTTTAGTTGTTCTTGTTTGTATTCCGTCGGAGCCTAATGTGGAGGGTATGATTTGAACCTTTGGTAAACTTTGGAGCTTATTATCTTTATCTTTGATTCGCTCTATTGCCAAACTCCTTTTAGGTATGCTTTTACAATATGTTCTCTTGAGCTTGAGGCTGGTATCTAAGAGCTTATTATGTTTATCTTTGATTCGCTCTATTCTGAATTCCTTTTAGGTATGCTTAAATGCTTTATAGTATGTGCTAAAGAGTTTGAGGCTTGTCCCTGGATAAAACACATATGTTCTCTTATTTGGATGTAATTTGCCTATCTTTTATGTACTTAATGTGTATTAGGTTCTTATGATTACATATCGGATGAAATGCGTTTTAATTGTTGTTGTGTTTTTTCGAATGAAAATCATTGGCGTTTGATTAAAAACAGAAAAGAACATGCCCACTAGATTAATGTTGAATCGTTCTAGTTTTCTTCCATAGAGGATCTGAAACACCGTCTTAAGAAAAACAAACGCATCGAATCATCAAAAATCCATAATGAACGTCGTGAATGATCATACGCTGACTCAGGGGCCTGCTATGCCGTTAGGTTGGACCTTGTCCCAACCTTGAAAACATGATCCGAATTGTTCACTGCGTACAGCTAGACACAAGCAACACATTGATGAAAACTTTTAGAGAGAGAAGCTCTGACTGAATATTATTTCTTGATCTTATTTTTGTTACAGATTACTGACTGAATATTATTTCTTGATCTTATTTTTGTTACAGATTACAACGATATTGAACAGATTTATATCCCTAAAACAGAATCAGTGACAACCACTAACTACAACTTGTAAACGTCTAACAAACTCTTAACAACTTATAGTAAAACTGTGGAAACTTTATATCCATTTCAAAACCAATTGGCAATGAGTGAAGATGTCACATATGTTATTAAGTGATCATCCATTCCACTCCCAAGCAATGTGGGATTCATTTTCTCAACATCCTCCCTCACGTGCAGCCGCGATTGAGGTCTGTCACGTGTGGCCACTTTTGGGTTCTATCATCGTGCAGCCTTTTCGCTAGTCTTTCATCGCGGGGTGTGGATTGTGAATTTATAAAATATGGGGTGGAACGGGCCCCGCTCTGATACCATATAGAAACTTTATATACATCTCAAAACCAATTGGCAATGAGTGAAGATGTCCCAAATGTTATTAAGTGATCACCCATTCCACTCCCAAGCAATATGGGATTCATTTCCTCAACAAAAACACATATGGGCTAACTAACTACAATTAATCAACCGGCTTCAATTAATCAACTGGCTTGATTGAGATGATGAGCTGGATGGAGTTGAGCTGAGCTAGACTGAGCCACATCACGTGCACTACCAATTTCTTGAGTGCTTAGCAATTGAAACCTAGTACACAGAACGCATGTTTCCGCCCCAGTAAAATTACAGCAAATACAATTTCAAAAATACACAACAATGTTTACTTGATTCGATTAGTAGGCTACCGTTGCCCGAGCTACTTGATTTTACGTTATCATTAGTCACGTCTAGTCGTAAACGGTGAACGATTTGGATCATTTTTTCCCAGCTCGGGACACAGTGGCATGCTGTGCCTAGGGGGGAGCCTGATTCCATCATCATACGCAAGCTTTTTTTCCTAATTGCCACTTTGCCAGTAGTACTCCCGTAAGATTCTTGCCAAATTAAGTGGGAAATGAATGGATGAATCAACTTTGCAGTGAGTGACCATCTACCATACTACGTATATATTAAATAGATACATGTATCTGTATGTATCACCCATTGCACATAGGGACGGAACCTGAATTTTAATCTAGTCGTGGCGAAATATATACTTAAAAAATGAAAAGACGCATTACAATATTAATAGTCATCGGCTCCACAAAAAATTAAAATAACACAACAAAAACTATAGTAAATGATATTTTTGCTCATGGAGTATGAAAAAAGACTAACTTTAATTTTGGGCATCGATAATGTCACTTTCCAAATTTATAATGTCACTCCCTAGATCCCTATATGGATTGGATTTTCCAAATTATCAACTGCACTCCCTTTTTGGGAGTGACATTATAAATTTGGGGAGTGACATTATAATTAAATTCTCTTAATTTTTTAGGTTAAGTTGTTTTAGAGTTAGAGTGTGGAGTTTTTTTTTCTTAATTGCACATCATCATATATATTATTTAACTTGTGCCCGTTGAATTTACTTTTGAAATAGTTTTTTGGGTCTCCTTTCTTGAAAAAAGAAGAAGATTTATGATTAGTACTAATAAAAAATAAGAAAAAAAAAATAGCAGTTGTGAGACTATATAAATTAAAAATAAAATTATTTTTTCATATATAATAATTATATTTTCTAAAATTTTTGTCTAATCCCCGTTCCTTCTTTGACTGCACACACGTATATAATGTACGAAATGTGATGTATGCATTGTACACACTACACACCATACACACCACCAACCCCCGTCCACCTTTTTGACGGGTAAACTAAACGACCCACCCATTAAAAATAAAATAAAATAACTCACATCCATTCCTACGTATCACCATCACCCCCCGTTGGATCACATGACAATCAGACGGTCAAGAAATGTTTTCAACTAACCCCCCCAGCTTCCCACCCAACACTCTTTCAGACGTATCCTCTCCTCTATTTAAACAACCACAAACTATTACACCATCCCCCCAGCAAATATATCATTTTATATATTTTCTGTATACTTACTTCCCTCTCTCTCTCTCTCTCTCTCTCTCTCTCTCTCTCCATTAAATTTGTTTGCCAAGAAACACATCCAACACTATCTTTGTTTCTTGTTTCCTTTGTGTTCCCATCCGAATTTCATTGACATCTTGCCCCTAGCCCTTTAAATTCCTTTGTCCATTTCGGTTTCCTTGAATTTTGGAAGTGGTGATCAGAAATGGAGTGCTCGCGTCAGAACGGGAACGGCCACGCGCCAAAGGTGGAGAGCTTGTGCGTGAAGGATCCGTTGAACTGGGGTGCGGCCGCGGAGGCGTTGAAAGGTAGCCATTTAGACGAGGTGAAGAGGATGGTGGGGGAGTTCCGGCTGCCGGTGGTCCGGCTGGGTGGGGAGAGCCTGACCATTGCGCAGGTGGCGGCGGTGGCAGCGAGGGAGGCGGCCGGGGTGGCGGTGGAGCTGTCCGAGGCGGCGAGGGACGGAGTGAAGGCCAGTAGCGATTGGGTGATGGAGAGCATGAACAGAGGGACGGATAGCTATGGGGTCACCACTGGGTTTGGTGCAACTTCGCATAGGAGGACCAAACAAGGTGCTGCTCTCCAAAAGGAGCTCATAAGGTGAGATTTTAATTCCTTTAAATTTATTCAACTTTTATGTAGATTTATTTGGATATTGCATTAATCTTCATTTATAATAAAGGTTTTTTTGTTGTATGTGTACAGTTGTAAGGGTAGGTAATTGTGGTTGGCTACATTTATGTATGGTTATAGTTAAATGATGGACATGGCCCAAAGATTATTACTACTTGAAAAAGAGCTAGGAGTTTTATTTTCTTTTGGACTTTTTCTTTTTTTCATTTCTCTTTGTTTCCACGACCCTGGCTTTTAAGTCCAAATTAATTAGAGTGAGCTACATAAATTCATTTACCCTATCAAGTTTTGTTGGTGGGATCCGGCGCTACAAATCCAACAAAGTAGGCAGTAGACACTTTATAGAGAATATAAAACTCTGGATATGACGTCGTAGGCAGCAGACACGCTTTATAGAGGTATTGACTCCTATCTAAGCTACATAATTCGTGTGCTCATGAGCGAACCGGAGTGAGAGCGTGAGCTTGAAATCACCTACGAAATACATCGTAAACTATTGAAATTCGGTGTACGTATAATGACTGAAAGTACGAGCGTAGTGCGGGGATTGAGAAGGGGAGCGCATAAAATTTGAAGGATTATGGTCCTACCTCTACACATGGAATATTGTTGCGTGAATATATACATGCCGGTGGTGAAATAATTAACGTGACTTGCGATTTTGTCTCCCACATACTTTCCTTGCCTTTTGAACAAAGTGAGGGGTTTTTATTTTCCATAATAAATATGCAAAATTAATGTGACTCGGAATTTAATTTGTCCGGATCCGTCTCCCACGTAATTTTCTTACCATTTTTGAATAAAGTGAGGCGTTTCACGTGCACGTATTAAAATAAAATGGGTCTCTGTTCGTGTTATCTCAATAGTAAAGTGAGGAATGGGTATAGCAATAAACTTATTTATAAAAGGAATATATATATATAAAGGAAAAATAAGTAAATTCGGACCCACAGTAGCTTCTCAGTCACAGCTGGAAAATGACATTGATTGAGTTTACTAGAGAATGCTCAAAACAGTTCATGGACTGCTGTTGGTTTAAAACTTAAAATATTATCAAGGGCTAAGCTATCAAATGATCCGGATCATCAAAATAGACTCGAGAAAGGCCTAAATATGGATCGGGAAAGATCCCTTTTTTTTTTTTTTGGATAACCGGAAGTTCGGATCAGCTTATGCGCACCTCGACTGATTCCAGGGCCTTGAAGGTAATGATAGGGTATAGCTCTCAATGGCCCCAAGATTTGAAAGATGTAGTCTCTACAAAAATATAACCTGTGATATCAAGGAGGAACACTTTTCAAAAAGATCACATTAATTCTTTTTGAAAAATATTGAGGGAGAGGACGAAAGGAGCATGACTTGTGGGGCTAGAGTATTATTGAAGTGCATGCCTCCAACATACTTCCTCTGGCCCAATTTAAAATAGTCTATCGTTGTATTATAACCGGATAAAAAATTGGTTATATTTTTAAATTTATAATAAATTTTATATCAAATATGAATATTGCCCAATTTAAAATAGTCTATCGTTGTATTATAACTGGATAAAAAACTAGTTATATCCTTAAATTTATAATGAATTTTATATCAAATATGAATATTGTTTAACAGATCTCGATTAGTTCGATAATCCAATATTTTTAAAATCACATAATAGATTACTTATAAATTATAAGATATAAGATATAATTAATTAAAAAGTGACACGAACTCCAAAAAGAAACTATAAAATTGGGACGGAATGAGTATTACTATGATGAAATTGGTGGTGGTTTGCATGTGTATTGTTATTTTAAAAAAAAAATTAATTCTGTGTAAAAAAAAAAAATTCGTAGTCCTCAATAATCGTATCCATCCTAAATACTGTGGTGGTATCATGACCCAATTAGGAAATCATATTTGGAAGTACTCATTAATTATATGTACAGTATTAATTAGGAGACCGAGTCTCCACCAACAAGTCCCACGTTAGGAGGCTAACATTCCAAACTCAGGGCTCCCGAGTTAATCTAAGTGCGCGTAAGCAAACTCGGGTATCCGGTTATAAAAAAACAAAAACAAAAAACAAGTCTCATGTTGCAATTTTCGAAATTACGGAATGGACTAATACTAGTCTTGAGGTTTAAAATCTGCTCTCGAGTTTGGATTTAGAAGTTCCTATACAGTTGTTTTGTTTTTGCAAATTTACACGATTTTGTTCAATATATATCCTTATGTTGTGACGCATACATTTTCATGCCACAGATTTCTGAATGCTGGAATATTTGGAAACGGGACGGAGTCGACCCACACACTGCCCCACTCTGCAACAAGGGCTGCCATGTTAGTGAGAATCAACACACTCCTCCAAGGGTACTCAGGCATTAGGTTTGAAATGCTGGAAGCCATGACAAAGCTCCTCAACAAAAACATCACTCCTTGTTTGCCGTTGCGTGGCACCATCACCGCCTCCGGCGACCTGGTCCCCTTATCGTACATTGCTGGACTTCTAACGGGCCGACCCAACTCCAAATGTGTCGGGCCCAAGGGAGAGGCCCTTGATGCCGCAGAAGCGTTCCGCCTCGCCGGGATAGAGAATGGGTTCTTTGAGCTGCAGCCCAAAGAGGGCCTTGCCCTAGTGAATGGCACAGCTGTTGGGTCTGGTTTGGCCTCCATGGTCCTGTTTGACGCCAATTTACTAGCTGTTTTGTCTGAAGTTATCTCAGCAATCTTTGCTGAAGTGATGCAGGGTAAACCTGAATTCACTGACCATTTGACACATAAACTGAAGCATCACCCGGGCCAAATTGAAGCTGCAGCCATAATGGAACACATTCTGGATGGGAGTGACTATGTCAAGGCTGCAAAAATGTTGCATGAAATGGACCCCCTCCAGAAGCCTAAACAAGACCGATACGCGCTCCGTACCTCACCCCAGTGGTTGGGGCCGTTGATCGAAGTGATTCGTTCCTCGACTAAGTCAATCGAGCGTGAGATCAACTCAGTGAACGACAACCCTTTGATCGATGTGTCGAGGAACAAGGCCTTACATGGTGGGAATTTCCAGGGTACCCCAATTGGTGTCTCGATGGACAACACTAGATTGGCTCTGGCTTCGATTGGTAAACTCATGTTCGCCCAATTCTCTGAGCTAGTCAATGACTTTTACAACAATGGGTTGCCTTCAAATCTCTCTGGTGGGAGGAACCCGAGTTTGGATTACGGGTTTAAGGGCGCGGAGATAGCAATGGCGGCCTATTGTTCTGAGCTCCAGTTCTTGGCTAACCCTGTCACCAATCACGTCCAGAGTGCTGAGCAACACAACCAAGATGTGAACTCACTTGGGTTGATTTCTTCGAGGAAAACAGCCGAGGCGATAGACATTTTGAAGCTCATGTCGTCGACATTCTTAGTTGCTATTTGCCAAGCAATCGACCTGAGGCACTTGGAGGAGAATTTGAGGAACACAGTTAAGAACACGGTCGGTCAAGTGGCCAAGAAAGTCCTCACAACGGGGGTCACTGGGGCGCTTCACCCTTCAAGGTTTTGTGAGAAGGACTTGCTTCAAGTTGTCGATCGTGAGCACGTTTTCGCTTACATCGATGATCCGTGTAGCGCAACGTACCCACTCATGGCGAAGCTAAGGCAAGTCCTCGTTGAGCACGCACTGGCCAACACCGATGATGTCAAGAACGCGAACGATTCAATCTTTCTGAAGATTGGTGCTTTTGAGGAGGAACTAAAGTCCCTTTTGCCAAAGGAAGTTGAGAGCACAAGAAGTGCTGTGGAGAGTGGAAATCCAGCAGTTCCAAACAGGATCATGGAGTGCAGGTCTTACCCTCTGTACAAGTTCGTGAGGGAGGAGTTGGGGACTGAGCTGTTGACAGGAGAGAAGATTACTTCACCTGGCGAGGAATGCGACAAGGTGTTTTCTGCGATTTGCGAAGGGAAGATGATCGATCCGCTGCTTGAATGTCTCAAAGACTGGAATGGCGCCCCCCTGCCAATTTGCTAGACCACCCCAACCTTGCACCAAGAAATTTGTTCATGAGACAGGCTGTCTGTTGTGTGATTTTAATTTTTTAGAACTTGCGTCTTTGGAGTTAACGGGATTACTGCCCTGCCCTTGGCTTTTGATATCAAGATATTTGTTTATGGGATTATTCGTGGTTCGGTCTTTTTGTATTTCATGAATTCATGTACAGCAAAAGTCTACTTTTCATGGTTACATATATATAAATTGGCATTCGGGACACACAGTGTCGGATAGGCATTTACAACTACCCTTTCATCAGTACCATTGTACAAATACACACACAGCGAGCACCATCTCATTACCTCTGTCTGTGTCACCCAGAAAAGATTGTCGCGGCAAGACTAAGTCTCCCATATCAGTGAGAGGAGGATGTAGGACGAGCAAAATGATTTTCCCGCGCTTGTCTTTTTGATGTATGTACTTCATTTTTTATCTTTTAGTGAACAAATTACATACACGGAAAAGTCTCAATAAAAGACCTGAAATGGAGTGCATTCATAAAAAAGAAATGGCGAAATTAGTATTTGAGCAATGCTTGTGAGTTGGCAACCTGGGGAATGAATAATTTTCTTTCTGATTCTCTTCAAACTCCCTTTAGCAGCATCCAATTACAAAAGGAACTGATTCCCTACTAATATCAGAGACTTTCTTATTCTTCAAATGACCCAGAGGAAGAAATATAATAACGGATGCTACTTCAACAGACTTTCCACACAAAATTTGGGGGAAAGAAGTGTTCTGACGGTGAGGAGGAGAGACATTGAATGAACAAACAAAAGATTGAATGTCCACATCATATATTAATACAAGGAACCATTTGACCATATGTACAAGAAGCAAATTACTAGGACAAAGTTGAGACTCTTTCTTGCCCTAGACCTAGTTAGCCACTTAAGAAGCGCTCTCCACCAAACCCAAAAGTACAAGGCGGCCCCGGGGCAGTGCCTCAAGTCAAAAACTACAAGCAGAACTTTACAACATTAATAACAAGTTACTCGTCATCATCTGATAAACAAACAACGTCAGTTGCTACACCTGAACTGGCCAAGTTAACCATTCCATCACCCCCTCCACTACCAAATTGGGATATGTCCAGTGCATCAAAACTCGAAGCTCAAATCTGGACGAGGTGACAAAATGTTTGGTGGATTCGCACCAGGTTGATTATTCATGTGAAAGAGCAAACTCATCGCAGAAAGAGATGGGTTATGAAGACTTGGTGACCCTCCTGCGACTTCAGGATGTGGAGCCGTATTGTAAAGGCCAGAGCGATAAGTAGGTGGCATTGGAGATGGTGGCAGGGGAGGTGGTTGGGATGGAACTAGGTGGGGCAGAGTGGGAGAAGCTATGGGAAGATTTCTTGCAGATGTGGATGGTGGTGGTGGTCTAAAAGGTTGAAGGTGTGGAGCTGGGGCCCGTCTTTCACTGGCAGTTTGGAGGTTTCCAGGTGAAGGGCCAATAGGAGAAATCAGAGGGGGCCTGTTCGGCATGCTTGAAAAAAGGGCTGAGGAATCGTGGACGATTTGCAAAGGCGGTGCTGTCGTTTGCTGGCTGGCTGATGGGACAACAGCTGCACATGAACACAAACTTCTCAATATCAATATCAAGAAAGGCAAATCGGAAATTCCAATGATCCACAACAATTTTGGCCCTGTTTGTTTGACTGAACTGATAATTAAGAGAGATGTAATTCCAATGTCCCCTGTTCGGAACAACATTTCCAGATCATCAAAACGAAAGCCGTTTCGCTCCCTAGTGAGGGGATTAAGAAAACTACACTCCATGGTGTTGTGCATCTCGTGTTTTGTGGGATTTCATATCCGCAGGATATTTAACCTGACCTGATCCCAGAAGTTCAAACCAAACATAGCATTAGGTGCTCCTCTGGAATCTTTAGTCTAATCCGGAAAAGAAAACAGGGCATTTATGGAAAATACGAAAACAAGGTCCATAGATGTCAATGTTAAATAATTCTAACAAAACTGAAGATACTTGTTGAGCCATTAAAGCAGTCGGTATATAGCTGAGACAGGTTGACCCATTTCTTATAAAGGAAACTAAGATTGCATGACACCTCAAGGAGCAGATGATATTCAGAGTGTATCTGTCAAAAGTTTGAGACATGAAAACCGGAAGTACATAACAAGGTAATCCCACATGAGAAAACAGAGGAATAAGATGCAAGGACCTGAACACCAAATTAAAGGCAAGATGTCTAACCAATAATACCAAAACTTGGCTTCTTAGGAATCTCTGAAAATAAAGATATTTGGGAATAAAGACACATGGGCTTGTTGCTCACTGGTATCAGAAACACCAATCATTGTAAAGAAATGTACTTTGAATCTTGCAGTTACATCCTCCTAATGTCGTAGAGCGTATACGTCAAAAGTTTCTCTTTCGTTTCTCTTGCATTGAGTTGCTGTTGAGTAAATCCCTCGACTTAGATAACATCAATATTGGACCAAGTAAGCGAGCCTCGTGCTAACTGACTAAATCACTATTAACTCATCTGTTATCTAATTTCTGTACAAAAAACATTGTGGAAAAAAAGAACCATGATGACTGGAGAAAGTCTACATACCTCGCTGCATTTCCAAGGCTCTGGAAGACCTTTCTAAGCACTTAGCCCGAAAAGCATCTGCCAATCTTTTATTCATGAGAACTTTGATGTGATATGTATCAAGTTCCATTTTTTTCTGTGCAAAAGCAGCTTCTTCAGAATTAAGTTTAGCCACATACTTTTGACGCATTGCAGCAATAACTTCCTCTATCTCCTTCTCCAAATCAGATTTCAGCCGCAGAATCTGCTCAGAGAAAGACAGTAGTTAGTGAAAAAAAGTCTAAAGCTAATCCCACCCATAAGAAGTGCACCAAGATTAAGCAAACCAGTACTAACTGTATCTTTATGAGCCGCATTTGTTTGCTCTGTTTGTTTTCTCAGCCTTTCCAGTTCAGTTGTAAGCGGATCGGCATATACAGACTTTGCTGGCATCCGAGTGCCTAGCTGTGTGGAAACAACTTGATTTGGAAGAGCTTCCATAACCCCCAGTTGTGACAAAGCCTCAGCATTTCTGAAAGAGGTATACCCATCACCACTTAGTTGATTTGCCCCACAATGCAAAACTACTGGGTCTGAAGGCACTGACGGCGATGGGTTCTCAACATGTTGAGCGAGCTCCGCATTTAAGGAAGCGATGGGCCCATCACTTTGTGGTGTTTGTTCAACTGGTGAAGCTAAATGTGGAAAATGTTGATTCGGACCAACAGGTGAGCTGGAAGGTGATGACAGTTGCAGTTGATTGAGATGCTCAATCACCACTGCTTCGGGACTGCCATCAGTGGCATGCAAAGGTGGAACTTCTGCCCCTAGAACATTCTGATTTTCTCTTGCGAGTTCATCAATATCAGGTATTCCACTAGATGTCAGTAACTGAGAACGTTCATCCTGGAGTACCTGAAATGTTAAGACAACAATGCTCATAATCTGGCTGCCAAATCATCTCTCTATAGCATTTGATTAACACAAAGATGAAAATAACGAACAACAAAGTCTCCACTACATCTAAGTGATAAGTCGGCTTTCAATTCTCCAAAACAAATGGGCCTCCTACCCAAACACACAGAAAAGAAGTAACACTACAAAGATGACAGAATCAGTTGGTAAAAGAAAAGTAGTCAATATAAAAGGAATATATCATGTTCTGTGATACAAAGAACCCATTAAAAAAGAGTATCGTTTTTTTTCAAACTATTCATGGGAAAACACAGTCCTACAAGCTTCTGACCAGATTTTCCCCCTGACAATATTGTACTGCTTAGCCTCTGTAATCTCAAGATTTTTTGGCTCAGCAAATCTTTTTATCTAATAAACAGGACAACATTAGGACCCCACTTTGGTACTTTGATTTGCAATTTTGGTAACACAGAATCAGATTTGTCTCGGGAAACCTTCACACTCTTAGATTTTTATTCATTACATCTTTTTTGCCCCCTCATGGAGAGCAACGTTATGGAAATATATAGCAAAACCCTGGCACCGCTTCCTAATGCCAAATTCACCGGTTGGAAAAGTAGGAATACCATTTTTGGCAATGTGTTCTCATAATTTACTTAGTTAAGGTAATAGCAATTTTCTAGTAACAAGAGGCTGGAGTAACAATTGGTGGCAACAAAGTTGTTTCAACTACCGATGACTCCACAAAAAGTGAGCCACTATTGATGAAGGCATGAGCTATTTCATTTAGGTTTGATACACAAAAGATAACACTCTCCAACATAGTCCACATCAGACTTCACAATTGCTAAAAGTTAGGGGCACCCACCAATTGGTTTGGAGCACTTACGGGAGTATCTTGTATACTGGAAGGAGCTTCATCATGAATTTGTTCTTCAGCAGAAGGCATGTCCACAGAGGCATTGTTCTCAGGAGCAATAGAATTCACTGCACTACTCTCATGATTTGGACACACAGCCACGGTTGGAGTTTCGACGGCGACACCACCTCCTACTGCTTCTCTGGCGGCAGTGCTTGATATAACACATGGTACCATACCACTAGCTAGGATTCCGTTAGAACATTGATCTTCTGCAAGGCAACTAGACACAGACACAATGTTCTCGGTGCCCCCAAAACCAGATCCATCCAGAGGCAGCTCACAAGATGGCTCAGCTTGTTCTGAGGACTTTGGTCTTCCCATCGAAAGAGCCCCTGCTTGCCTCATCTTATTCCTTTCAGCTAGTTGCTTTTTCACAACTTCTTTAAGGTGCATATCCTTCTTGCGATTGTGTTCTTCCTTTTTCTTTGCAAATTCATCTTCTAACCTCCTGAGCTTATCCAATCCAACAGGATTATTACCGTGTATAGAGCGGACAAGGGTTGAATCTACCCTGTGCTGGTTCTCTAGTTGTACTCTTTCCTCCTCCAAAATTCTGCGAACCACCTGAATTTCCTCCTGTTGCTTTCTAATGAGCTTTGTTAACTGCATTGCACACTTTTTATTCAGTGTTGTCTCTTTCGGGTGAGAAAGGACGAGATCCTCAACAAATTCTTGGCTTTCTGATCTCTCTTCAATCTCAACTTTTACATTCTTCAGCCTGAAGGCTATTGATGGGGACATTCTTGCATCAGGTGGCTCTTTCACAGTGTCCTCAGCAGCTACTAAAGCATCCTGTGGACGCTCTGATTCTTCGAAATTTTCTAAACGGCTTAAGAAAGTTTTCTTCAGCGGCCGCATCATCAAATAGACCTCGTTCACCTCTTCCTCTGTGCAACGAAAATTCAAATGTTTCTTTGCTAACAAAAGTGATTCATTCCTATCAATTTTGTATCTTTCACTTTTGCTTTTCCCAATTGAAGCAGCAATCCAACACTGAAACATCAAAGTGCAGCTGTCATAAGAATAGAAGTCTCCCCAAATTAACATATAACAGATTATAGTAACTTTTAGCTAGGGGTGGGAATTTCCAACACGACAAGAAATTAGCAGGTTAGGGTCAGCTATTTCTGACATGAAACACGAATATGACATGACACGATAACACAAAAAGCTAAACAGGTCGGGTTAGGGTTGAGAGAATTCTGACACGAATACGACACGAGAATTTATGAAAGGACATGATAACCCGACATGAACCCGACACAAAGTTAGCGGGTTAGGGTCGGCTATTCCTGACATGAAACACGAATATGACTCGACACGATAACAAGAAAAGTTAAACAAGTCGGGTTAGGGTTGAGAGAATTCTGTCATGAACACGAGAGGACACAACACAATGCCCACCCCTACTTTTAACTTCGGGTTCAGGTCGGTTCTTTTTTTTTATCATTAGCAGCAGTTCTACAGGAAAAATGTATTTGCCAGCAACCATGAAATATTAAAGTCCTTACCTTTCAAAACGGTGTCATTCCTAACACAAGTTGTCTAGAATCTAAAAACTCCGATGGCATGGATATGATTTGACTCATTAAGACTTGGTTCCACGTTGTTTAAAACTCCCGGTTTACATCTTCTTTCAGTCAGTTCCCATAGAGATCCAACTTCCATTTTTACTTCTTTCTTATAATTTATTATGTTACACAAGTTCTCTCACTTCTCTTGAGCGACCTCTTCTTACACTTTCAACCTCTCATTCTGATGAATTTCAATCACCAAATCAAGCTGATCATGCAGCTCAACGATTCAGATATGGCCTTAATTATGTTTCCAATTTCTAACTCATATCTTTCATAAACCCAAAGACATGAAAACACACATTTTCATGACACTAAACAAAATGACCCCTTTTGACAGAATGACAGTACAAGGACCCCTTTTGACAGTAATCATCACAAAATGAAAACGACAAGACTTTACCTATTATCCTTGCAAATGTGCAAGATCTTGACACAGAATGATCAAAGAAATTATACACAAATGCGAACATGAGAAAATATCCAACATTTTTTT
>CM033793.1:23104017-23177017 GCA_019656835.1 Rhododendron ovatum | reverse complement strand
TCTATCTGGGATTGAACAAGGATGGAAAAAGACTGTTTGTCTCAACCAGTGGAAAGTAAATAATCCACGTGAAACTAATATCCCAAAATCATCTGTACGACTGATTACTGAGCAAGAAAAACTAAGGTGCGAATGAACAGCCTAACAACAGAACATGATAAAACCGCTACTAAAAAGGTATTGCAGTTACTTGGCTACTCGTGTTTTTGAGGTAAGACCATTTTTTTGGTCTCTGATAAACAAAAGACCACGTCTAATCCTCTCATGATCTTTTCTCCATCAGTTCTGCATAAGTAACCACTATCTCCTGAAACTTTTCCGTAACAATAGAAGTTCACCTCAATTTCAGCAAGATCGATTCACGTTCCCATTGGATAGCTTGATGCACATTCTCAGGCCATTGGTTATAATGCCTCTCTGTATGCAAAAGAAATCTGAAAGAACATTTTCCTATTGATTCTGATTTATTTATATTATCAATATGGATTCAGTTGGGAAAAGGCCCAGCTTATGTTTACAGTTACTAGAATACACATGACTAGTATTCATGAACATATAAACAATACACATGACTAGTATTCATGAACATATAAACAATATTAGAGTGCAAATACTAACCAGAGATATCTGGAAAGCCTGTAATATGGATGCCGGTTCGCTATTGACATGGTGATTATGAATTATGTATACAAGAAACTTTCCAACCATATCCTTGACATCTTCCTGCACTTGCATTCAAAACCACATAATCAGAAAGTATAGGATATAATGTTAAGCATGACACATTGTCAGTCCTTTTTTCACTTTTAAATCCATGTGTTTTTGTAATATCAAGGCAAAGTATCATGCCCTTTACAAAAATACTTATATGCATTTATCAGGTTGAGATTGAGAGTGTCATAAATGTTATGAAGCCTATAATTTTTAAGCTTGTTTTGTTAGCTTCATAGCATTTATTTGGATAATAAGGTTTTCGAACTTTAGACACCAGTATGATTCCAGTTAGCTTTCTATGCAATTGCAGACCTTAGGTGCAATAATGATATTTGGGTTTTTGAACTCTTATAGTAAAAGTACACATACTGTAAGTTTCAGGATTCCACAGAGTGTTGAAATCTCTCGTTTTAGAAAAGCATGAAGACTCCCCTGCACATCACGCACTCCAATTGCTTCCTCAGAATCAACCATGTTAAGTTCAGAACCTCCTGCAGTAAAAGAAAAGCCACCAAGAAAATCCAGAAAGATTAAAACATAGTGTCAGAATAATTGTGTAATCTCCTATAACAATTAACCTGCACTGCAACTTGAAAAAGTTTTGTGAAAAAGTGAACAACCACAAGATCGGAATACAAAAAATCTCCACCATTTACCTCCCCTATCTCGTGAAAGTTCACCTCCTTCTTTGAGACTGGCTCTTAAAGAGGCTGGATCAGCTTTACTGTTCACCACTTTCTTGCGTTTCTTTCCAACTTCATCAGCTTCGAGTTCTGGTTGCTTTAGCAAGTCCCCAAAATTCTGAACCCTTTTCCTGTTCCTCTGCAACTGGCCAGAAGAATATCTCCACTGAGGATTCCTTCCCTCCAAGAGCTTTGTCCAAAAAAAAGCGGGTTCTTCTCTGTCTGGGAGCTTGATTTTTAGCTCACCAAGCAGTGAAACATTCTTCCTGTATGTTCCCCCACTGTGTTGAACTTGTATAACGAGAGAGCTGTTTGGATGGTTATTTTCTCGATCTTGAAAAAGTACATTCAAGAAATCCTTGGCTACGTCTTTGAGAATTGATGGTTCGGATTTACTACTTGCACTAGTGGTTGAGATATTACCACCATGAAACTCATCCAACTTATTGAATAAATATGAGCCCCCCCACATGAGCAGCATGTGAATAGTACTCAGACTTAGGCTCTGTATATCAAGAGTCTCATCTTGTGTTGCAAGGACTAAAACATTTTCTTCCACCGTACAAGGTGAATATAAGCGGAAAACTTTGATCTGTTGAACAGACGAACCGATTGATACTTTTTGTAGTGCTCTTATATCATTCATGGGGTTCCAATCACCATTAAAGATGACAATGCCGTCCACAGACGAGAACTTGATGCTACAGTTGCACGCACGATTTTCTAATAAGAACACAAATCTCCCACTACCCTTGTCATTGAACTTGTTTAGAGCAGCTTGTTTCTTCTTCGACGAGAGAAAACCCCCGTCAAGACGCTCATAAGAATCTGGACCAAATCTTTGTCCTATAAAATCTTCCAATATATCTCCAGTTGAATCCCTTCCACCAATCGACTGCCATAAAAATTGCACCAATGTCAACCAAAACAGAATGTGTCCTG
Source organism: Rhododendron ovatum (assembly GCA_019656835.1). Classification (NCBI taxonomy): domain Eukaryota; kingdom Viridiplantae; phylum Streptophyta; class Magnoliopsida; order Ericales; family Ericaceae; genus Rhododendron; species Rhododendron ovatum. The sequence goes on along the minus strand of CM033793.1, from coordinate 23,174,678 downwards.
TGCAGACAACGGTTTCACGTGTGCAAACCCGTGATTTTGCACAAAGAGTGAAGTACATGTACGAGTTGACGAGAGGCATATTAAGGATTACATTCCAAATGTTATATGTTGTACGCAGATGATGTTTCCTCTATAAAAGGAATTTAAAAAAGCACATAAAGAGGAGTCTTTTTTCCCCTTCTAAGAGCATCCACAATGTAATAATCAAAATTGGATAACAAAAAGTTGCCACATCACCTTTTGGTCATCCATTTAAGACATTGCTAAGGTTAGCAATGTAGAGGTCCACAATGTAACAATCAAAATTGGATAACCAAAACTTGCCATATCACCAAACTACAAAATTCTAAAAACTAAAAACTGTGATAATAATTTGAATAGTTTTTGAAAAAAAAAGTTTTAAAAAAAAACAGATTTTGGAAAACATAGTTTTTAAAAAAGTTTCTGAAAAAAATTAGTATTTTAAATTTATTTTTGAAAACATTAGAAGGTTTTTGTGTAATGATAGGTGTACTTGATTGAGAAAATGTGGAGTCTACTAAATTTGGTTATGGCAAAAGGTTGCTAGTTTTGGTTATCCAAGTGCCAAAATTTGGTTAGTTGCAAAGAGGTTGCTAGGTTTGATTATTACAACGTGAGCATTTTTTTGAGCAAACATTGCTAACTTTAGCTACCTTTTGGTTTTGATTATTACATTGTGGATGCTCTAATAAGTAATATTTCAGCTCTACAAGTTGACTATGAATATTAAGGATATTCTAATGTTATATGTTGTCTGCAGAAGATATCATCTCAATAAAATAGACTAAAAAAGCACATAAAAAAGGAGTTTTTTTCCTAAATAAGTAATATTTCGGCACTACGAGTTGACTAGGAATATTAAGGATGATATTCTAATGTTATATGTTGTCTGCAGAAGATTACCCAAAAAAAAAAGCACATAAAAAGAGGAGCTTTTGCTAAAGTAGAAATATTAAAAGTAGCACTTGATTGAAAAGAACAAACAATAAGCGGGGAAATAAGTAAATATATGAAATGCAAATCCATTAATAATGGAACTACAAATAGAGAACAAATAAACGATTGAAAATGCAAAGAAACAAAGATGAACAACTTCGCTATCTAGGTTAAAATGTTAACAAAGATAATGAGATTGAGATGATGTAGCCCAAAATAATCTTAAAAATTAAAGGAAAAAACCGAAAAGACTACCTATTATGTCAAAACTTTATAGGGGCATAATGATGGCAATTACAGAGCCACATTAATCATAAGTGCAGTTGAGATGAGAATGTTAACGTGAATTTGTGCCAAGACTGAGGGAAAATGAAAAAATAAAACAAAAACTAGCGAAATACATGCTAAGATCATTCAGTGGGTGAGCAATGACTGTGAGACAGTAACAAAGTAACCTAGCAGGCTAGCACTAAATAGTAGGGGTTATATCCGTTGAAGATAAATTGACAAAAAATAGACTAAGCCAGTTTGGTCACATACAACTTACACCAGTAGATGTGAAGACAAGGAAGAGTCAATAGGACTACTATTAATGGAAATTTAAGAGGGAGGAGAAGATCGAAATTGACATGGTATGTTGTGACCAAAAGGATGGAATGGAATACATTAATTGGATATATAGCCTGTAAAATAGCAGACTTGAAAAAGAGATTCTTTTTGAAAGGAGAAAGAGATTCATGCAGCTGAAACAAATTGATTATAATAAGTGAGGGCAAACAACTTAACCACCATAATAATGGTTAATCAAGCTAGTGCAAAGCTTAGGAGGCTGTTTGGAACAATAGATAAAATCATAAATAAAGTATCCACTTTTTCCATGGAAGATCAGAACATCTGCATAAGATAACAGCGACCTCCAAAGCATGTGTGCCTCTAAAAGGAAAAACTTTGAATGACCCTTGGCACATATACCACAACATTCAGAAAAGCAAGTGCCTAATTGCTATTTGCTTCCAAAAAATGGCCCATAGTTCCTAGGATAAACTTGGCTGGTCCCATGGCCATGGCATTCTAGCACCTGGTAGACACTTTTTCAGGGGTTCCTTTGTTTTATCTTTTCTGAAGACTGGAAAGGTGTTTGTCATTATTGTTATTTTCTTCTATCCTCTTTATCTTCTAGACTGCTTATCCTCTTTCATTTATCATAGTTTTCTGCTCTTCTCTTCATCTCCTGGACTGCTTATCCTCTCTTATTTCCAATTTACTTCTCCTTTGCAGCTTAATTACACAGAGGATAGTTCCACAAATTTTACGTAAACCAACTCACAAAGGAGATGAAAGTTACAGGACCCCATACCTGGAACAGAATTATGATTCTTAGTCCTCGATCTCGAATGTTTGAGAGTATTGTATCAAGAAGTTGTAACTTGCCACTTGCTTTTATTCCCACACCCAAAAGCTCAACCACAGGAAGGTCTTTCGTCAAAACGCCTTGCAAAAGCGGATCCACAAGGTACGGGTGATCACAACTCTATCAGGAGACATCATGCAAGCAACAACTCAAAAAGGTGATCATGGAGAGGCATAGCTAGTCAATAGTGAACAACATAGAATTATAGAACAATTGAAAAATTCGACTGTTTAATAAAAGGGGAAATTCACACAATTTACATAACTCAACAGCGACAGAAACGGTTAAGACCTGATTATTTTTAGCAGAAATGAAGAAGATAAAGAAAATTGTTACAAGACAACAGGTGCCTCAAATCTACGCAAGAAGGGCTATGTAAGTGCTGCATGCGAACTTGCTGAATACTACTAATTGAATAATATTACTAATCTACATGTATATTAGGAAACCAGGGATGGCAAGTTTCTCCCTCAACATGTGACATGACTTTCATGCCCTCGATCTTTTTTTTATCTCTGTCGTTCTACCCTTGCTTTTTTGTCAGATTCACAACTATACAATATTACTACACTTTACGTTATAGAAGTGGGACCCAGGACATTTAACAAGCAGGGACATGTGGGCCCCAACCTTAAACATAAGATTCAACATCAAGTTTTATATGGCATAAACGGGCCCCAAGAAATTTTATTGGTGACCCTTATCAATTATGAATGTGATCTTCTCCAGTCCGTTATGGTCCTGTTATGCCTAATTATGGGCCCCTTTCGGACCCACAAAGATGAACAGAAGGATCACTGTTTAGAGGTGGTCAAGAATGTCGACAAAAATAAAAATCATGTTAATTGGATATCGTCTAATATTTTTTCGGAGTGCATTAATCTTCAGAAGAAAGTCTACAAAACTGGATTGAATTCATTTAAGCCATTTGTCTTACGTTGAATACACTCCAAAATCATATCAAACAATAACTGAACAGCTTTATTTTTGGGACAGCCGATGTTCACAACGAGCTCTAAAAAAATAAACCATTCCGATCATCTCAGTGAGCCCAAAAGAGGCCCACGAATGGGCATAATAGGACCGTCCAGTCCATTAAAGAGGATCCATTCTATAAACTAATTGTTTATTAGCTTTTAAAAAAATAGCAAGAAATTTAATAGCTGATGATGAAGACAATCAATATTTATGTTAGAACAATTTGTGCCAACTAAAATATTTTACACATTATTGGACAATAGGAGTATGGAAAATATGGTAGAAGGCTAGAAGCCAGTGATATTGTTAGGAGAAAGTAGAAAGTGGTAATGAACAAAAAAAGCACAACAAAATGCTAGATCATTAGGCAAAAAATGTATCAAAATGTGATGGTGGCCACTAATGATGGTAATGTACGAAATTGACAATTTTGATGTGCAAAGACGATACATATCACAATAATGTTGTGGATTAAAACAAATCAAGAGTTAGATGGCTTACCTTGGGGGATCATAAAACCAAGTTCTTTGACTGACAACTCATAGACTCAGGAATAAAATTTTGATCCGACTGACTATAATGGTATCAGGCTTGAGGATCCTCAGGAAGTCAGGACGTTAAGAAGGATATTCTTGGGTAGTATATGGGCTTGTTAGGTACTACCTTTGCGACAAGTGGGAATGCAAGAGAGGAGCTGTGCAGGGCTATTACAAAGACTGTTCCTCAGTATCTGAAGAGTTGCTTAACTTCAGCAGTAACTGAGTTAGAAGTCAAACAAGCTTTGGACTCCATTAAAAGGGATAAACTCCGGATGGTTTTAATTCAGCCTTTTATCATGATATTGCGATATTGTTGGGAAATATTTTACTCATGCTGTTCAATTCTTCTTCACCAGTGGTGTTATGCTATGCCTAAACAGTGGAACTCTACTTCTATCTCACTTATTCCTAAAACAAAGTCCCCCTCTACTATTTAGGACTTTAGACCTATTGCATGTTGTAATGTCCCATCAAATGTGTTTCCAAGATCTTAGTGCAAAGGATGCAGCCTATTCTATCTCACATTATCAGTCCTTGTCAATCTGCATTAGTGAAGGGGAGGTCAATCACGCAAAATGTGCTTCTTATGTAAAAGTTAGTTACGAATTACCATAAGGATAGGTCGACAGGAGACAGGGGTGTGCCTAGGTATGCATTGAAGCTTGACTTGGTGAAAGCCAATGATTTTGTGGCTTGGCCCTTCATTTTTGATGTTATGAAAGTTATGGATTTTCATAGGCTCTTCATCTGGCGGGTAAGACTGTGTGTCACTAGTGCCATGTTCTCAGTCAACATTAACGAAGCCTCAGAAGGTTACGTTTCTGGAAAGAGAGGTTAAGGGCAGGGTGATCCTGTTTCTCCTTATTTGTTTCTCTTGGTTATGGAGGCTTTTACTGCTATTATGGGTTTTTAAGAGTCAGGACTGCTGGCTTCTCTTATCATCCACAACGCAAAGAGCTGGACATTTCCCATCTCATATTTGCAGATGATCTCTTCATTATATGTGGTGCAGAAAAAGATTCCTTTATGATGATAAAGGCGATGATGACAGAGTTCCATCTGTATGCAAGTCTTAAACCAAACTTACAGAAAGTTCTGTGGTGTATGCTGGGTTCCTGAACTGAGAATACTATTCTGAGGGATATAATGGCTATTCCTGAGGGATCTTTCCCAGTCAAAGTATCTTGGTGTGCCATTGATTATTACTAGACTAAAGGCAGACAATTGAAAGGTCCTATCGGAGAAAATTCTTGCCTGAGTTAAATCATGGACTAACAGACTTCTCTCATTTGGAGGTAGAGCACAACACATTAATGCAGTTCTCTTTTGTATTGAAGTCTATTGGAGTTCAATGTTACTAATTCCTCAGAAGGTTCTAAATGAAATGGAGAGATCATTGAGGACATTTTTCTGGTCAGGACCTGATCTCAAAACTACCGGTGCAAAAGTGAATTGGGAGTCTGTATGTTTACCTGAGGAATGTGGTCTGGGATTTAGGAAGTTGAAGGATTGGAATAGAGCATCGATGACAAGGCATTTATGGGCTGAGTACACTATGGGTGAATGGGTCCACACCTATATCAGTACAAACCAATGCATTTGGAATTTAAAAGTTCCAAACTCTGCAACTTGGACAGTGAGGAAAATTCTGAACCTAAGGCCTTAGGATACATTCCATTGGGTGGATAATTGGCACCCTATTGGCCCTTTGAACCAAAAGTATTCTGAGCAATTGGGGTTTATCAGAGGTAGATTTCTATCAGCTAAAGTTTCAACCATTCACCAAGGTGTATGTAGATGGCCTAGACCTAGGATATCCTTGCTCAAACTCCCTCATCTTTCTTTCCTAATCCTGATGTCTGTGATAATGTGATTCTGTATTGTGGACTTTGCATCCCATTGGTAAGTTCAATAAAAAGTCTGCCTGGAATGCATTCAGAACTTCTGCTCCTAAAAGACCAATGGGCTAGTGTTGTGTGGTATCCTAACAATGCGCCCAGGTGGGCAATTATAGAGTGGATTGCTGTTCTTCAAAGGCCTTTTTTGGCTAGAGTTTGTATCTATTTTTACAGAAGAATGAGGCCTTCAACTCTGCCTGAGGAAATTGCTTGGACTCAACAGCATGGCAATGGTAAGCAATTGAAGCACGGAGTGTCAAACTATCAATGGCTGCAGTCATATACCATTTGTGGATGGAAAGAAATAGAAGAATCTTTCAAAGTAGTCAGGAAGTCAAGGAGGTTGTTTACAGAACCGAGTTTGAGATTAGAACTTGCATCTCCTCATGGCCAATGAAGAGAACAAATGAGAACAGGCTCCTTTGCACCCACTGGAAAAAAAATTCATAAAGTGTTCTCAGGGATGCCTTTTATGCTTTGGTAGGTAGATGCAGAGTTAAGTCTTGTAGTATCTGTTAGAGAAGTGTGTCTGTTTCCTATGGTTTGTGTGTTGGTGTGTAGGTTTTCTTGTTTTTCAAGATGTTGGGTCATTGCTTGTTTCTGGGGTATGCCCCTTTCCTCCCATAAGGAGTTGGTTTAATAAAATTAAGTCACCAAAAACAAATATGGTGCGGATAAATAATTAACTATGATCACATGATTTCTAATTACAATCTGTTAGCATGATCATGTGCATGAGACTTTTCATAAAGGTATTGATGATTGACTACAACAAATATGACGACCAACGTTGAGCAAGATAGTATACGTAAAAGAAGGAACAACCAAGCATAGATGAAATTCCAATACGAATATTATTTTATGATGCACATAAGGAAGAAAGATAATCTAACATATATATCACATGCAGTTCAATAAAAGAAACATATAGATCACGCACACAGGTAACTGATGCTACAAGTACATCAAACCATACCTTCCGCGTCGAAATAAGAATACTATGAAGGGTCCCAAAAGGATCTTTCTTCGAAAGAGAGCGCAGTGATGCATAATTTGAATGTAGTGTAGCGCAATATTGCTCAAGTTGGACATTGGATATCTGAACTGGAACCCAATACTCTAGAAATCTAGAAAAGTCTGGCTTGCAGTCATACACAATAAACCTTGACAACCTCTCCTTCAATTTACCAAAATTATTATCTAAGTCATTTTCCTGGTCATCACTGGTATCCAAATCACTGGGAGATTCAAGCAACGACAGCAGATTAAGGTGTTCAGCTCTGCAATCCTGCATATTCCAGTAGCATTGCTAGCGATAAGCTGTGTTAAATTATCTAGACAATGTGTGAAAGAGTAACTGTACCTTTAATTGGTCATTGTAAAGGAGAAACCTGACTTCAGTTGATAGCATTTTGATGTGTTCAAAATATTTAGATATCGCAGAGCACTGGCACTCATCAACAATGATTGCTTCCCATCTAAGGCACTCTAACATTTCAAAATCCTGCTGACCAGTATGTAAAGAGGTTGAGTTAGTAACTGGCCAAATGTAAATGTACAACCTCTCAATGAGCCAGTCATACATCATTTCCTGAATGAACTCAAAGAAAATGGAAAACACTAAGCGTGAATGAATGTCAAGAAAGCATTTGATGTCAAATTCGTCAACAAGTATTAGTGTGCTCACTGAATAGCTTGACATACATGCTAGGGTGTTCCCTTTAAGCGACGCGTTGTGCTTGCCTTCGGGTGCTTCGAAAAATGAGCAAGGGGTGCCGGTGTGTGGTGATAAGTGAGCAAGGGTTCTCGCGCGTGCCTGGACGAGCGCGGGTAAAGAAGCTAGCCCAGGACTATAGGATTCGTTTAGCAACTTGGAATATAGGGACATTAACGGGTAAAACTAGGGAGCTAGTTGACACCATGCTTAGGAGGAGGATTAGTATAGCTTGCCTTCAGGAGACTAAGTGGGTAGGGGAGAAAGCTAGGGAGATAGAGGACACAGGTTTTAAGCTTTACTATACGGGTAAGGATAGACATAGAAATGGGGTAGGTATCGTAGTAGATAAACACCTGAAAGATTCGGTAGTTACAGTAACGAGAAAAGGAGATTGGATTATTTTAGTTAAGCTTGTGATCGGAGAGAGTATAGTTAATATTATTAGTGCTTACGCACCCCAAGTAGGCTTGGATGATCTTATTAAAGAGCAATTCTGGGAGCAAATGGAAGACGTGGTTCAAGGGATACCTTTTGGGGAGAAGCTATTTATAGGAGGCGATTTCAATGGTCATGTGGGAGTGCATAAGCAAGGGTATGAGAAGGTACATGGTGGCTTTGGATTTGGTGACCTTAACGAAGGTGGTAGGAGGATTTTAGATTTCGCGATAGCTTTTGACCTTATAGTTGGGAATACTCCCTATAGGAAGCGATATGAGCATTTAATTACTTTTAAGAGTGGAGCCAATAGAAGCCAAATCGACTATTTTCTTGCTCGAGGGGCAAACCGCTTGACATGTAAGGATTGTAAGGTTATTCCCGGAGAGTGTCTAGTAGCACAACATAGACTTTTGGTATTAGATATTTGTCTCAAGGGGAATAATAGAAGGAGAAAAGAAACTAGATGCCCACGGGGGCCTAAGAGGGGAGAAACTAAAGGTATTCAAGGAAAGAATGTCTCAAGAAGTACGGTGGGGAGTGGAAGGCGATAGTGACAATATGTGGAAATACGATAGCTAACGGTATTAGAAGAATATCAAAAGAAATTCTTGGCGAGTCGAAGGGAAAAGGTCCAATTTCTAAGGAGACATGGTGGTGGAATGACGAGATTCAAACCATGGTAAAAGCAAAGAAGGAGTGCTTTAAAAAGTGGCAAAATGACCGGAATGTTGAAACTTTTCACGGCTATAAGCAAGCTAGCAAGGAAGGTAAGAAAGCCGTTAGGAATGCTAAGTTGAAAGCCTATGAGAATTTCTACGCTAGACTCGATAGTAAAGATGGAGAAAAGATTATTTATAAATTTGCTAAGCTACGAGAAAGGAAAATTAGAGACGTTTCTCAAGTTAAGTGTATAAAAGATATTGATTCGGTGGTGTTGGTAAAAGACGAGGTGATCAAGGATAGATGGAAGTCGTATTTCGATAAGTTATTAAACGAGAAACATGAAGGAGGCTTTGGTGGGGAGGAAGTGTATGTACCTGGCGAGAACATAGAATGAGTTTTATCGAAGAATACAAAAGTTCGAAGTGGTTAAAGCTTTGAAAAGGATGAAACCGGGTAAGGCCCTAGGACCAGATGGTAAGTGTGGAAAAGTCTAGGTGACTTAGGGGTGACTTGGTTGACGAAGTTGTTCAACAACATTATTATGACTAGGAAGATGCCCGACGAATGGAGAAGGAGCACCTTAGTACCTATCTAAAAGAATAAAGGGGACATTCAAAGCTGCAACAACTATAGAGGTATTAAATTGATGAGTCATACGATGAAGTTGTGAGAAAGAGTTATTAAGCATCGCTTGAGGATGGTGACTACGGTGACAGAGAAAAAGTTTGGGTTCATGCCAGGAAGATCAACCATAGAAGCTATCTACCTATTAAGGAGATTGGTAGAAAAATACAGAGCAAAGAAGAAGGATCTCCATATTGTTTTCATAGACTTAGAAAAGGCTTATGATAGGGTGCCTAGGGACATCATATGGTGGGTTCTGAAGAGAAAATGAGTGACCAAAGGGTATATTGAGGTGATTAGAGACATGTACGAAGGTGCCGTCACTACCATTAGATCACCAGTAGGGGAAACGAGTGAATTTCCTATCACCGTAGGATTGCATCAAGGGTCAGCCCTGAGCCCATACCTCTTTGCCTTAGTTATGGATGAATTGACTAGACAATTTCAAGATGATATTCCATGGTGTATGATGTTTGCAGATGACATTGTCCTCGTAGATGAAACCGCTAGAGGTGTTACTACGAAACTAGAAATTTGAAGAGAAACATTAGAGTCAAAGGGTTTTCGGATAAGTAGGAGTAAAACCAAGTATATGGTGTGCAAGTTTAGTGGTACCAATAGTGCGCATGAAGAAAGAGTGATGATCCAAGACCAGGAGACACCAAAGAGTGATCATTTTAGGTATTTAGGCTCAATTATTAGTAGAAATGGAGAGATTGCAAATGATGTGACCCATAGGATCCAAGTGGGGTGGCTCAAGTGGAGAAGTGCTACTGGTGTACTATGTGACAAGAGGGTACCTACAAAATTGAAGGGAAAATTCTATGGAACTGCCATAAGATCAGCGATGCTTTATGGGACAGAATGTTGGCCTATTAAGAAACAACATTTGAGCAAAATGAGTGTAGCAGAAATGAGAATGTTGAGGTGGATGTGTGGTAAGACTAGACGAGACAAGATTAAAAATGAAACAGTTTGTGAGATGGTAGGTGTAGCATCTATAGAGGAGAAGTTGAGGGAAAATAGGCTAAGGTGATTTGAGCATATCTACCGTAGACTAGAAGATGCAGTAGTTAAGAGAGCGGATAGGATAGCTCTAGGTAGCAATGTTACGGGGAGGGGTAGACCTAAATTGACATTAGATGCTGTAGTGCGTAAAGATATGAGTATAATGGATCTGTGTGAACAAGTGGCACTTGACAGAGTCCAATGGAGGAAACGGATTCATGTAGCCGACCCCAAGTGATTGGGACGTAAGGCTCAGTTTGGTTTGGTTTGGTTATCTCTTCATCTTTGCATCTCCACATGCAAGACGGGGTAGCATGTGAGGGAGGGTAATGAATAATAGCTTGATATCCATTGTTGGCCCCATTTCCTAACAGCTTAAGCTTTCGGGACAGATGGTAACTTAATAGTATTATCCAAATGCATATGTTCATAGTTGAAACGAGATATAAGAATGCACAACTAAAATACCGGGGCATGAGATGTCCAGAGATTCTCCTACTTCTATGTTTGGACATGGAGGAGGATATCTTTTAGGAAGGAGGTTTCATTGCTGTTCTGATGTTTACATTCACTAAACACGAAATGTCCTTGAACAATTGTAACTGTGGAAGGCAAATCTAAAGTATGTGGAATCAAATTCCAAAACTATTACAATTGACATTCCCATAATCAACTTTGAGCCATCAAGGCCACACTAAGGCGCTTAATGTAATGACCTTGGGGCAACACTTCTTTGAGGCAGGGTGCCTTAAGAAAAGCTCAATGTGTCATCTATTACCGAGGTCAATTAAGAGATTTTTTTAGATCTATTGGCTTGTAGTGTGTTACATGTAAATGATATGGCCAAAATATTGAGTTTGCAATTGAAGAGGGTTGTGTGTACTTTGTGTCTGAATGCCTTTACGGTGAGACAGATTCTGCATATGGTCCTCAGTAAATTCAATGAGAGGATGCAAGACTCTGCGGTGGCAAAGGAGTAAGTTGTAAACTTCAAATTGAGAAAGCCTATGGTACGAACTTTTCAAGAGTGTAAATAAGTAATTATGATTCGAATGCTTACATCCCTTTTGTGGGTTGGGCTAGTGGGCATTAGCATGAACGGTAGCACCCAAAAGCTTGATGTGGAACTTATGGAGGGAGATAGAAAGTGCCAAACTTTGTGAGGATGTGGAGACAACAGTACATAGGCTTCATGTGTACTTTATATTCTGAGTTTGGGATCAAAAGATGTCTTTGTAAATCTTCTTTTCATTGTATGGAAACTATGACGGGCTTGAATTTTGGCGGAAATCAATACAAGAGGATGTGCCACTCTTTTGGTGTTGTGTAGGATGTAAATTTATTAGAACAAAAAGTACCTGGACAAGTGCTTCTATAGGGGATAAAAGTACTTGGAACATTATGCAACCGCCTTCCTCATAGAACTCACATGTCCGGATAATTCTTCTGCTATCTTCTTTTCCACTGTAAACAATGACATCAATAGACGAATCCAACCGCGAGAACTCAGCTTCCCATTGAGAAAGAGCACTGGAATCTGAGATAACGAGGAAAGGATGACTAATGTTGGACGCCAACGAACCAATAAATAAGATCATCTTCTGCACTCTCTCCTGCCAATAAAATATCCATCATGTTACACGATGCATCAGTTGTCGGTTATAACACGACACCTTGACATGGTGCAAGAAATCAAAGTACATATAGGTTACCAACTTGCAAAAAGCTGTCATTAGTCAAAGATCACCTTAGCACATCTATACACACCCATAATTAGCCAAAACACTGTTTTTCAAATGACATAATAAAACATAGTTGCATATGTGAAAAATCGAGAGAAGAACGAATATTGCACAAGTGAAAGAGCAAAACATAAGCAGCCACGAGAATATAAAGCAACACGAATATCAAACAGTCATAAGTCCGTGAAGAATAAAGAAGCGCAAACGAATTTGACCATTCAAATATGCAAAAGAAAATGAGAAGAACAACTCCAATTCTACAGATCAATCATTTCCAGCAAATTGTAGCAGAGGTAATATTAGGTAGTATATTTTCTGTTAGCAACCAGAAAAACCATTGGAGGTTAAGAAAAGAGAGATAGTGCAAAGAGACAAAGGAGAAATAAGAAGTTAACCCAAACATGAGAATATAAAGAAGAAGAAAAAAGAAGCAGCAAAACTACAATAGAAAGACCACTATTACTCCTAATAAGAAAGAAACAACAAAAAAAAGACCTCCTTTTATTGGGTGCAGACGACGACGACTAAAAGAAAGCCAAATGACATATCATCCCCTACAAGTTTTTAGAGTCAGCAAATTTGCCTTTTAACACTTCTTGCATTCCTTTCTAACCGAATTACCCACAATGCCACACTATTTGCACTAATCTAATGGCCTGAGGCTTTGTATTTGAACCAAAGCCTCCAAAGTCAGGTACGCAATTGACATTAAGAAAAAGGAATCAACCAATCAATCTCTAACGAAAATCTCCATCACAATCCCATAGCTACCAGTCAGACATATCTACAGGGGACACATCACTGTGAATCAATAAAGGAATTAGATCTCCTTTGCAATTTATTGTTGATATTAAGTTTCTTATGAGATAAGTGATAATAATCAAATAATAATTTTGTAGCAGTATTAAACTCATAGACAAATAGAGGAAAGATTTAAAACTGCTCTTATTGCATCACCTGGTCATCAAACAAAACAGCATTCTGGCCTTTATGCCAATGCTCACGCAGCTTGTCAACAATAAAGGTTAGTTGGTTATAATCAGTTCCAGGTAAGACTCCAGCTGGTAGCTTTGAAACTTTGACAAGGGGTCCCTTCTTATTCTGCAGTACAGTTGGTGTAACTATAAACCAGAACAACTACAATATCACCATAATCAAAATAAAATGAGTGCCATTGTTTATATAAAGAAGACAAAGACACACATTGGCCTAACTATAAGATCAATGGAAGTGGACTGTATGAAGCGATGTTCATGTGATCAATAACAGTAGAAGTGAGTGTGCATATGATAACACAAGTTGATACTGATCCTAGGAAACACAACGCTATTGCCAAATTCAGTAAGAGTGGGCTCACATCCTATAATAGGTGCATCATGGGTGGTCAATCCCCATCCTTTTCAAGTGGTGGACAAGAAAACAACTCCAGCAACAATAGAACGTTGTAGGATGAAGCAAAATGGGTCCGAGCTAAAATAAAGGTACCAAAAAAATATACAGTGCATGCCAAGCCACCTTATCTAGTAAGAGGAAGAAGTAACTGGACACAATACCTTGAAGAAACATACAAACGAGAAAATAAATTAATAGCATATTCTGACTCTGAAGCCACCTTATCTAGTAGAGAGGAAGAAGTAGCTCTCTTTGCCCTCTGATGACGATTTTCATACTTGCGCATTAGGATCTGAGCTAGAGGTGACTGCAGAAAAGCAGCACTTTCCAACTCCCATGTAGCATACTCATAGTCAAGACCGCACCATTTAACCAGCCATTCACAGTGGCAATGCGAAGTATCACCATTAGGCTCAATTTGATTCTCCTCTTGTTGCTTGGGAGAGCTTAATAATCTTTTCTTCAGCAAACGATGCGGCATTTTCCACTCTTCCCTCCACTTCACAACCTATAGATCAGAAGACTGGTTACAGCAACATCCTGAACTTGGTTATAAGGAATCACATGCACTTCTTGTTTGGACTAAGGACCAAACCAAGAAAAGGCATATCATCCACAATATCTGCAAGAGTTACTGAACCTTGTTATTTTCATTAAACTTTGAGACAAGCAACGGAGCTTCCAGAACCAATTGTCTTTCTGGTACCCAACCGTTGTGAATATGCGCAAGACCTTTGTATTTAACAAAATATTGATTCTGCTTTTGTAATCCTGTCACCAAACAACAAACTACCATAAGAAAATCACAAAACAAGAACCATCCATACAAAGGAAATAGATATGTAGTGGACAAAAGCAAAGAATTCACAGCACTAGCAGGTCATCTTGATGACGCAATTGAACATACTAGTACCATATTCAGTATCTTGCACCTCTACTTCTCTAGCATCCCAAATTGACTCTACTCCTTCAGACACTGAATGGACACCAGATTCTATCTTCTTCTGCACACATGAGAGACAATGCCATATTGTAGGGATATCATCCAATGGAAGATCTAAACAGGAGGGATGGTAACTTTTCTTGCAGCCCTTTCCATCACAGCACCTGAGATTATATGTAAAGTTGTGAATAGACATCAAAATGACAAAGTAAAGAAAGATAAGTGCAACTTTAGACTCCAAAATTACAGATTAAACTATGTCACAAGAACTTTATTGCCAAAGAAACTTTCTATATTCTAGACAAGTACTAGACAACCATACAGCAAAGTGAAGAAACAGTTGAATTGGAAGGGACGTGTTGAATGAGACGTGATGACCATCGGCCTCAAATGAGTACGGAATCAGCTATCACATTCCTTCCAATAAGAATCAGAACTCCTAAGCAGACTAAATAACAATTAGTCTATCCACAGAGACAATACACACAGATCAGGAACAGATTGCTAATGTGGCCAAAAAAGGGGACCCACAACTCTCTCTCTCTCTTCTAAAAGCTGTCCAAATAATATTCTCACCTACTATCCCCCAAAGTTGAAAACCGGAGGAAGAATCAAGAAAGAGACTAACCCCATATTTACACCTCTTACTTCGCCGCCAAACTCAACCCCTGCCCGGCGTTGTCTCCGGCATCTGTAAGACTTTGCCCCACTAAAAAAAACAACCTTTATCCCCTTCTCCACCTTTCCCCATCTCTCTCAAGCTTCCAACTATCCCAAATGTATTTCACAAAAGTAAATCTAAAAAGAAGATACTGTTTACTGGGATATCTGTTCAACTATAACAAAAGTTCAGCTATATTTTGACTAACCAGCCCTAGAATAGGGGGTTTGGTTTTATCTTCTTGCACAGTCACCGGAGCTCAGAAAATTGCCGCGGCCGGCAACGGCAAAGTCGAAGAGCCACAGTAACTGTAAAAGCCAAAACAATGCTCTGCTTCTTGAGGAAGGAGGATTACTCAGAAACAATTGTCGGTTCCAAACCCAAGACCCAAATTAAAAAAGGGCGGGGCGGGGGGGTGGTTTGGATTTTTGGGTCGGTTATGAAGTAAACATGAAATAGGGGGCAAAAGTGGGTTTGAGCAAAGCAATTTGGAAATGGGTTTTGGTTGTGCTTGTGATAATAGTAGGGGCATGATAGTGCTGACTTTTCGACAGGAAAAAATCAAGGGAAGTCTCGTGATGTGGAGACTTGTAGAAAGATGGGAAGAGATTATTGGGCTAGGAGTTGATGAGAGAGAAAATGGAGGTTTTTTAGTAGTATGGGAGAAGACGCCGGAGCAGGGGTTGAGTTTGGCGGTGAAATAAGTGGGTAGTCTCCGTCCCCCCTGTTTTTAATTTTGGGAGAAAGGAGGTGGGAATATATTGGGCCAGCTTTTAGAAGAGAGAGAGAGAGAGAGAGTTGTGGGTCCCTTTTTTTTTCCCACATCAGCGATCTGTTTGTGATCTGTGTATATTCCTCCAACTCCCAATCTTGTACACCACCACATCCCATCTGCCGCCAAATGAAATATTGAAGGGTAAGCATCTCGCAATCTTACATCTCCACACCAAAAATGCTACCAAAACTTCACCCTCTTCCCTGCCCCCACCTTCATACTAATATGCCTAGGAAACACACCCCATCCTCTCCCAATACCCTTCCAAAGACCCATCCCATGCAGCAATTACGCAACAAGCGAGGACCACTCACCCCAACATTCCCCATGCCTCGCACAAACAACTTTCCTCCACCATCTATTCCTTTCATAGGCAAACCTCCAAAACCATTTCCCCAATAAGCTTTGATTGAAAATAGCTAGCTTTCTCACTCCTAAACCCCCTTCACGAATCGGAGTACAAACTGTATCCCAATCCACAAGATGGTACATAAACCCCTCCCGGAAACCACCCCAAAGGAAATCTCTTTGCAGCTTCTCTAACCTATTGGCCACCGAAATAGGTATAGTGTGACAGCCCCCAGCTACCCCTCCACCACGAGGCACATGGAATTTGCATTATTGAACCCCCTCCCACTCACTTTCCCCCCTACAAACCCACCCAGCAACCTCGCCGCCCTCACACCCCCAAATGCCTGGCCACTACTGCCAATCCCTGGACTGCTCATATCCACCCTTGGACCCTCATAAGTCCGACCAAACTGGTAACATATATCTCCAACCCTCCTACCCTAATACAATCTTGGCCGGAATCCGTCCACCATTACCCTTCACTTTGATACGAACCCACCCCAGCTCCTCCCTCATCACCTCCTCATGCATCTCCAAATAACCATTGCATTTGTCCCTTTTACCCCACGTCTTATCTTAACTTGTATTTCAAAATTTTCATTTGCTTAACATTCTACAAGTGATGGAGTTTCACACAAACCCTTTCCATCCTATCAAATTATTAGTACAGCTATTCAGGTATAATTTTCATTTGTATAATAACTACAAGTAAACTAGTTTTTAACGAATTATTTAGCTTTGAATACTTATTATACATGACGTAAGAAAGTTCCTTTTCAGAACATTCTTTATTACAAATTTCAGATATATTAAATATTAACCGATAGAGGTTCGACTGCATACAAACTAAAAGGCATTAAAAAGAACGAATGCACATAAAAAATTAAAAAACGTTTACCCACATGAGCTTTCCGCCAAGCTTGCAGATAACACACATATTCTGGTGACCATCAATTTGCACAATTGAAGGAGACTCTTCTTGAGCCGTGCCATCATTTTCCTTGACCAATCTTTGAACATTGGCTTCAAGTTCCCCACTATCCTAATCCAATGCATTAAAATAACAAAACCATTTAATTGTGTATCAATAAATGAAATCACACATCTCGGAAAAACGTAGCAAGTCCTAACACTTGGTATAAGAGACTGCAAACCAAATTTGAAGTAACTGACCTGTATGATAGGATAATACAAATGACAGAATGCTATATTCCATAAATATCAGAATCTCTAGCATAATCTTAGAAATATATAAAAGAACAGAAATTAGAAGAAGAGAAACAAAGATAAGCTACTGTCCAAGTATGTTTCTATCTATATGAGCACTTGAATACTTACAGAAATTGTCAACTTTTAAGTTAGAGACCCAATCAACTAACATTCGACTGCGATGATATCTGCTAAATGGAATCTCTGCAACTACCTGCTTCAGAACTAGAATGCCGAGAACACCAATAAACTGAAATGAAGATGGAAGATCTCTCTTTTATCCTTTCAATCAAGCAATAATCCTACTCCTACCAGTTGTCATGATAAGTTTGCCACCAACTTTGTATGCATAGCAACGATTCGCACCAGGTAACAAGAAAGGAAAATACAGTTGCATGGTTGAACCAAGACTGCAGTGGTTGCCCAAGCATGTCAAAAAAAATGCATTGTTGAGCCAAGACTGCCAGTGGTTGCACAAGCATGTCAAACAAATGTAATGACCAAAAAGAAAAGGCTGAGATGGTTTCAAAAAAGATGGTCTCGTTACTCTCACAAAGCTAGCTCAAACTTAATCCTGTCAGTAGATCTCTATCCAAACACTACGACCTTGTTCGGTTTGGGTTTTAAGGAAGGCTTTTGAGAGTAATGAGCGGAGAAAGAGATGGAGAAAATATATTGGGGACCGTGTGCAGGGGTTTGGAGACCCAAAACGAACAAGCAATCTTAGTTCAAAAGAAGGACATTCTTTGAGGATGAGGCGATTCACCCGAAGAATTTTTCCCAATAAGCCACCTTAAAATGTCACTTATTGAACAACAATACTTCATGATGTCAAAGGAGCAAGCAGGTTAAAAGATCAGAACGTTGTGTTGCAAAAAAGCAAACCAACCTTAAGAACAGGAGAGCAATGTAGGCCATTGTTCAAAGCCACATCAAGGCAAAGCTCCGGCTCTGATGAATCATTTTCTACCCTGAAAGATAAGAATGACAGATGACTTTACCTTACCTTAGTGCTGGATATGATTGTATCCAAATCAATATAAACCTAAAGGACCTCCACAAATCAAATGACAAACCAAAAATTGAACGTAGCATGCAAACCCTAGCATTAAATCCGCATTCATGACAACAATATAAACACCATGAAGGCATAATCAACGTCCAGGAATGGACAAGAGTTCAACCAAAATACTAGCACCATTTTTACTTTGCATGGGAAAGCAACATTCTTCAGAAGATACCTCCTACATATACTGAACCCAATGAGGAACAGATTATGTGCATAATGTTCGTCATTCAGCAGAACACCATGGCCTATATGTCCTACTATAATCTAATATTAGACAACAACATCAAGACTTCTGGATAAGTGGTATACAAAATACCAAGTTCGAAGTGTTTTAAAAGGCGCGCACCTAGGTGCTGAGGTGAGCTTCGTATAGTTAAGGTGAAGCGCAGAACCCATAGGCGCAGATTAGGCGTTGAGGCACACACCTAGGCGCTGAGGCTGAGGGGAGGGCATATTGTATTTTTTACTGAAAATGCATCCTAACACTTCATCTGAGGGTTAAGACATGTTCTAACACACCTGATAAAACCCTTACTTGATCGTTAACCCTAAAAACGCGAAACCTGCTTTCTGCCGAGCAAAAAAAACACTTTGATGAGGCGCGCCTTGCCTTGCGCTTAGGCTCCAAGGGACCTTGGCCCCTCGGTGCGCCTATCGCCATTTAAAACACTGGTTCCAACTCCCATGTTTTATGGCAAGACAAAATAATTCTCATATCCAAGTAGTAATAAACATTATGCACAACTGACCGGGGATGACCACTCCACGTTTGAGTCAAGGTTCGCACGTGCGGGAGAGTGTTAGAGCTTGTTCAACATTGGCGGCATCTCTATTCATGGGTGATGTCTCTATCCCCTTGAAACTAATATATGACCCTCAGTGGCACCTGTATTCATGTTAATTGGATTTGAGTTGGATGATTTAACAAAGTATTTTGCGGTAGTCGAGTTCGCGTATGACAGCAATGCACCTACGCAGATGCTAATGTGAATACTAATCTCTACTTTCTTCCTATGAGTATTACTAAATATGTCGATAGACCAGGTAACTGATAGGAATAACAAAGGTAACATAGACCACTACAAAAGAATGTACAATTATGACACAAACACAGGGCTATCATGAGTGGCTCATATACTAGTTTTGGAGGTAATAATTTACAATGTAAGACAAGCTCTAACCTACTCCACCTCCAGAGTTCATAAAGAGAATCGGTATGGAAATGGAGGGAAATGGAGGAATACAGAATATGGTATTAACACTCCAGGCACAAGATTTAGATAGGTAGTAGCATGCGCACAAAAGCTCAACCATTCCAATATAGTGGGAAGTTTACAAGAGTGATCTTGGGTATATATACTATATAAGTAGTAGCAGTGGTCACAAATGGCTTCCTTTTCACTAGCCGTCTTCGTTGAGTCTAAATGGTTTACTTATGGTATTAGAGCTACCCCATGCACATGACCATGTGATTGAATTGTAAAGGTAGGAGCTTGCACCTAACTGTCCTATTATGAAAGTTCCACGACAGTCGTAGATTTACGCTTAGGAACAATGAACCCTCCCTCCCTACCTCACTCCCTCCGTACCCCATGCACGCGACCATGAGATTGAATTGGAGCCTTTGCAGAGATGCATGGGCCTAAACGTAGGAGCTTGTACCTAACCTTCCAATTATGAAAGTTCCACGACAGTGTAGATTAAAATGTAGGATCAGTGATCTATATCTCTCTCCTTGGGGGATTAAGAGCCACCAGCCACTGCAGCCTCCAGTGCTTGTGACGCATGGTTCACCAATTAGGGCATATCAACAATTTGATAAGCTTTCGTGCATCCTACATTAGCATTAAGCTTCCAAGAGCCATGTTCTAAGCAAAAGATTTAACATTAAGAGGCACACTTGCTCCCCAAACCATCCTATGAGGAGAAAAGAGACGGGACATTAACATCATTAATAAACGTTTCAAAATAGGATTTGCAAGAGAAAGCACCACATCATTGAAGATGTACATCCTTCAGTCACTAACACCATTACAAAAGCAAAATCCTCAAGAAGAGATAACAAGAAACACAATCAAGAGCCTCTCGATCATAAACTTTTATGAAAAAATCATAACTCCAAGAAATATAGACAAGGAATGGGAGAAAACAAAATGAGAGAGATTGAGGATTTCGGAACCTTAAGAAATCAAAATAAATGAGGAAAAAAACAAATAAAGGACACCACGTCCCTTCACACATCTACCCAAAAATAAACTGTCTCCCCCCGATTACCCGCATTGAATCGCAAGACTATCAGAAAGAATATGGTCTTCATATAAACCACGGCCTTAAACTTTGCCCTTGCATCAACTTTGTGTAGTAAGGACACGACACTCTCCAGACCAGTGTTTTAAAAAGCGCGCGCTATAGCAAAAAGCGCGCGCTATAGCGCAAAGCGCAGCGAAGCGCAGCGAAGCGCGAGGCATGCGCTTCTAAGATGTGGGCTATAGCGCGGAACCCTA
Source organism: Rhododendron ovatum (assembly GCA_019656835.1). NCBI lineage: Eukaryota > Viridiplantae > Streptophyta > Magnoliopsida > Ericales > Ericaceae > Rhododendron > Rhododendron ovatum. Next base: position 23,153,799 of record CM033793.1, on the reverse strand, counting down.
AGGCGCGCGAAAGGCGCTGAAGCACGCGCCATGGCGCAAAGCGCTGAGGCGCGCGCTTTTCGTCTGTGAGCCAAAAATCAGATCTGACGGCTCTCATCCATACATAACATGTTCGCAATGCACTGAATAATTCTTTCTTTTAAGTCGATTTCAACCCTAATCGATCATACCCAGCAGAGCAGCTTTAACGACAACTGCTTTTGCTCCTTTTCTTCTCCTCCTGTTCGATCGAGAGATAGCAGCTCCAGGTAAGCTCCTCCTCCTCCACCTCCTCCTCCTTCTTCTTCTTCTTCTTCTTCTCACGTCCCTGTTGTTTTTTCTTCTTCTTCTTCTTCTTCTTCTTCTTCTTCTTCTCATCACGTCTCTGTTTTTTTTTTTTTTTTTGCTTCTTCTTCTTCTCGCGTCTCTGGTTTTTTTTCTTCTCACGTCTCTGTTTTTTTTTCTTCTCCTTCCTCTTCTTCTTCTTCTTCTTCTTCTTCTCCCACATCTCTGTTTTTTTTTGTTTTTTTTATTTTTTTATTCCTTCCATAATAGAAAATCAAAATTTCAAATTAGTTAGACTGTAGAAAATGGAAGTTTCTGTCTCTTCCACGTCTCTGTATGCCTCTAGATTTTATAGCCTTTAATCCTTATGTTATGTCACGAGGGCTAAACATTATTATGTAAGCTTTTCATGGGTGATATGTTATGTTTAGTGTTTGGTACTTTCGTTTAACGATTGACATGTTATGTTTTATGACATTTAAAAGTTTTACAAGTATTTGTGTTGAAAACTTATTCTAATAAAATTTGCCTCGTTGCGAAGAAAAAAAAAATTGCGCTTCGCGTCAATAAAGCGCGCGCCGCGCCTTGCGCTAAAGCCCTAGGGGACCGTTGCGCCTTTCGCCATGTAAAACACTGCTCCAGACACCTTTCGGACACGCCTAAATATTGTCGAATTTGTTCATTTATTTATTTAGCTCGGACACGTCTAGACACTCTAGGGCACATTGGGGACACTCTTAGATCATGTTAAGGATGATACATTAAAGGCTAAGATGCAACTTTTGAAACTTATCCCACAGTCAAAATTCTATGGATATTTAGTTTGTGAACACTTATATAGTGTTTGTTGACATGTATACTCATAATGTTAATACTGTTTGAGGTTTTTCCTGTAGTTTGATAGAAAAATTATTTTCCATCTTCTCTATGAATTCATAAGATAACCTCTATTATACAAATGCATATTTTTCTACTCAACGTCTTACCGTGTCCAAAACATGTGCATGTCCTAAGTTTTTTACAGAATAACGTGACCACGTATCCATGTCGTGTCGTGTTGTGTCATTTCCGTATCCCGTGTCCATAGCCGTGCTTCTTAGTTTGCGTAAGGTTGGTTAATTATACCTAATTACCTTTGCAAGTGTTGTAAGTTTGACGAGTCACTAAATGATTTTACTGCAAACTATTTTGCAGAGAGTAGAGGGGAATGATTTTTTTCCATTTTGGACTTATGTGCGTCAATCTGACTTCAATGTTCCACCGTTCAACCTACACAAATACCATTGAGGCTGTATACATAGAGAAGTCGGTAAAAAGATCATTAATGGTTTCAATCAATATCGTTTTCATGTGAAGGCGCAGCCTTTGTGAACACATGGTCTTCTACAGTGAACAACATTGATAACTTACAAACACAACTGAGTTCTCCTTTGAAATGCTGTAATCTCATCCTAATACTAATTCTTTTAGATTCGGCTGTTCATTCTTGTTTTTAACTATAGTGGGTACTAGTGCTTGTATAGTTGCTTATTGTAATGGAACTAAATAATTTAGCACACATAAAAAATGTAAAAAAAATAAATGCAAAAACCGACTAATCTCTGGGCGCCGATTAATCGGCCTAGGTGCTAGGCAACACCTCCCCCCGTGCAGCCTGGCGACTTTGGAACATTGTGCATGCCCTTACAAATGTGAAATAACTCAAGGTTTAGCATTTAGTGACGGACTTTGCATGGTTTGCTATGTAAACATTCAAGTTACAAGTCACTTCACAATCCAAGTGCCTCCAGGCTAAAAAAAAAGAGGGATGATAAAGTACCTTTGCCTTTTGAGTCTTTGACCACTCTTGGAGGGATTTAAACTTTCTTCAGCTAAAGAATAACAAGGTTCTTCCCTAGAACTACACAGTTTGCTTGAGCACGAAACTTCTACTTCACCGTCATTTCCTACTGCTTCTGCCAAAGAATTTTTTAAAGTAGAATCTCTACCTTGTTCAGAAGTTTCCTCAGTGCATTTGCCGCTTTGTTTTTCTTCCATCCTCTCACCGCAGCACTCAGTACCATCCTCTCCATCTCCCAGTTGCTTGGAAACACAACTACCACAACAGCTAGTGTCATCTGGTGACAATTTATCTGGCCTTTCCAGTTCCTCAACTACATCTGCTGCACAAAAAGAGAACAACACCACTTCATATCAGATAAGGTTACATAAGAAAGATTAAGGAAACTGGGACAATAGAGATCAACAAAACTAAGAATACGCATACAACTATCTGCCAATATAAAATTAGGAATTGGACAAAATGAACAACAATCCTGCCACTCTTACAAGAACCGCGGAGTGTGGACACCTCTTGGTGTTTCATTTTCCACTTCATGCCCTCCATTTTTTTTTTATTAAGTACTTCATGCCCTCAAATTTGAAACCTTTTAATAGAGTATAGTTGAATTCAAACCAAGATAACATGATATTAAGCGTGAACAATGTAAAACAGCGTATAGTTAAATAGAACGGAAAGAGGGGGCATGAGAGAACAACTTGGTACCTGGCACAGTGTCTCTTCTTCGTTGCGGCTTAAAAAAGGTTCTCAATGTACGAGCATCCATTTTCTTCCTTTTCACACCAACAGGATTTGGATCTATTTTTTCTATTCCGTTAGCTTCCCTACCTTCCAGTGGCAACCATTTCACACTCTTCTCTATTTTTAACTTATTGCTTTTAACATCTGATGAACGAGAACCCTTCTCAATCTCCTTCGTACCGGATGAGCTAGCTGATTGATGTTTCTTAAACCTATCAGACCTACGATGCTTCTTAAACCTATCAGACCTCCTCAAAGGACTAGAAATATTATGTTTATCAACTATCTCAGATTTCCTCTTAACGGGAGGTGTTCTTGGAGTCATGCTCTCAAGCCGCCCAGACTTCCTTGTAGTTGAAGGGCTTGTGGTTATTTGTTCCCGAGATGGTGTCCCCCTTGTCGATCTTCTTAAACCAGAGGTGCCTGCAGTTTCAACAACGGCCTTCTTTCTCGAACTAGTACTCTCATCATCCTTACTTCTGCGAGTGGACCGTGTGTCATTTGCCATTCCTTAAGAATTGCAGCGAGCAATCAAAGCTCTCCTCCCTGATAACAGCAGGAAAGTAATATGTTCAGTTACCAGGTAAACCACATAAGAAACCATAAAAGAAAGTAATCACGAAGCATCACAAAACAGAAACCCTTAGGCTGTGTTTGTTTCTTTGATTTGTGGAGGGATGCTTCGTCCTTATCTTTTCCTTGGAAAAAATACTCCACAAATTCAAAATCAAGACACAGGATGACCTTTCAGCTTGGTTTTCAGATCAAACGCCACAATGCCGGGTTGTTATGAAGTCCCCAAGTTTGTGCTTTTCTAAGCACCAAATCTGCTGTGTTAGGCTTCCTAAATTTGATTAATAAAACAACTTATTTTAGTTTAATCCACACTGTTCTCAAAAGAGCGCACAGAATTCATTCAGCACTGTGTTGAATTATCATCTAAATAGCGCACAGAACTTCGTCGCTTCACACATGCAGAATCTTTAATCATCAGTTACAAAAGAAAGCATGCGTTTACGAATCAATGTCCATCACCAGTCATTCAGGACTCAACTCCGACACCGAGAGCCAACTTATTTAATCACAAAAACCCAGAAGAAGAAGAAAAAAAAAAACGCAGAAAAACCCTAAATTTGGGCCTCCAAGACTACAATGTCGGCGGAGACGGGAAAGACTGGCAAGTGCTTCGAAACCACAACCAGTAACCCTAATTTAAATCTTGAATCGGTGAAAACATAGAAGAAGCAGAGGTTTTTTCGGTTGCATGCGGACTCACCGGGAGAGAGATTGTCCTCGAAGTGAAGATCTACGGTCTCTCGAGGCTGGGGTTTTTCAGAGGGGCGGAGCCAACACGAGAGACTCGTGTACCACGAAACGCAAGATGGAATGGAGATCTACGGTCCATTAACAAGAGAGCGAAGTGTGTCAGAAATTTATGATGGGAACGAACGGACAAGATGATGATTGTGTTTGGTTGAGAGTTTAATTTAGTTTAGTTTTGGTAGTGGGTGGAGAGAGAAATAGAGTAATAATTGAAGATAGAGATAATCATTAGAGAGAGATAGAGAGAGATGTGAAAGTAATAATTAAAAAAATAGGGTAATGGTTGGAGAAAGAAATAGGGTAATGATTGAAAAATAAAACTAAAATTAAACTAAAATGACAAACGAACAAAGCCGATATCGTCCCCGTTTCACCCGAACAAACTTAGTTTGTACTATAATTTATTGACTTTTGCAGAGTTGTTTATACCAAACGAAAATTTGTTGTCAAAGGTAAGTTGTTTCTACTGTGAAAAACATCAGACAAATTTTCTTCAACAAAATCAACATATTTTCTACTACTTACAATTTAGTGAAAAATAACTTGACGTTTATGAATTACAAAAAGTAATCCATAACGGAAACACTCCTTAAGAGCACCCGCACCCTAAATGTCATTTTGCCATTGTTATTTAGGGAAGGCAACGGTGTTGTTCGGTTCAACTATTGGCAAAATTAAAACCAGACCAAAATCGAAACGTAAACTTAAAATCAAAATCAAAATCAAGATCAGTGGTTTTTCATTTTATCTAAATCATAACCAAAATCATGGTTTCGTTTGGATTTGATTTTTCACCAAAATACGTGATCAACATTTTTAGAGTAGTGAAATAGTACATTAATTATTTAACAACAAAATATCCACTCAAAAAAAAAAAAAAAAAGCCAATAGAAAGTATATTACACACAGCAAACTTAACAAAGAAACAAAGACGGAGAATATAATATCACAAAAAGGCACTTTCTTTTGTTGTATATAATCACTGGGTATGGACAGGAACCCCAGCGTCCAAAACAAACAAATTACGCAAACTCTTCAAACAGATAAAAAAATTAAGTTATGTTAATTTCCAATGACCTCATTTATTTAGTTCTGTCAATATTGTGTTCGGCACTAAAGTGGTAAAACAGTAGCAAAATAAAAAAGAAAAGAGAGAGACATTCAAGTATAAACCCCAAATCCAATACGAAATATGTCGGTGTATAAATTGGTATGGAAAGGGTATAAATTGAAGCTCGGGCGTTAATGTGTATATATAGGTAGGTATATACATATATAGAAGGGTACGTATTTGAGTAATTATGATGCAGTCCGGTTCCGGTTATAACGATAATCACTTGAAACTAAAACCGAAACCGAAACCGAACTTACTGATTTTTCGAAGTCAAAAGCCAAAACAAAATCACAATTAAAAAACCGATTAAAGATTGCACCAGTCGATTCGGTTTGAATTGGGAAACCAACGGTTGAGGTGATATTGTTATCCCAAAAACGTCATTGGTGTTGCGCCCAGTGCTATTTCTTTCAATCTCAAAAATGACAATTTTGACATATATGATAATAGAATCAGAAATGCTAACCACACAGAGGGTATGTGCACAGATCGTGCACATACAACTCCGTGAGGCACACTACGGGGTTCCCACAAACAATCCAAGCCGTTAATTATCTTTAAAATATTTTTACAAGTCTTCGCATAAAAAACCAGTTCAATCGAATGCCTCTAAATACTTAATCTAATCTTTCAAATTTTCGCTTGGACTTTAAGATTTTGAAATCTGAAGAAACATTTAGACAATTGGATCAAATAATTATAGGTATCTGATTGAGTTGATTTCTTCAAAAGGTGGCTTAGAAAATCATTTTAAAGCTAATGGACGGCTTGGATTGTTTGTGGAGACCCTATCGTGGACCCCACAGAGCAGTATGTGAACGATCTGTGCACATACAGTTTGTGTGGTCAGCATTTCTGTAAAAGAATTGGTATTTTCCAAATTTGAGAGAATTTTCACAATATGGATGTGGCACCCAATTTGTTAAAAAAAAAAAAATTTGCAAGTTTTAAAAAGTAGCAAGGAATTTTATAAAAAATGGTTGACAGTGTGGAAGCTCTTATACAACATATTGCACAACTAGGGATGGCAATGAAGTATAAGTGTTTTGTCATATCCCGACCCAAAAAGTTTCATACGGAAGGAACTGTCACTTGTAGCGGCCTTGTTCGTTTTGGGGTCTCAAAACTCCCGGGTATAGTCTCTAATAAATTTTCTATTTATCTCTTTCTACTTATTACTCTAAAAAATCTCCCCCAAATCCAAACAAAATAGGGACGCTCAAGGTACTGATTGACTAATTTAATGTGGTTAGACGTGGGATGCTTAATGATACTAACTCCGTTCCAGAACACCTTCTTAAAAAATAAGTACTTATTTCACATTTCAAATTCAAAAATAATGTAAATGAAAATTAAATTTTCAATTTTTTTTGCACCGTATTAAAGATCTTAATGAGATTTATTAAACAAGATCCATAGTGATAGAAAAATTATTTGCGTAAGCACATGATTTTTGAGCTTGAAATTGCCTTTTTAAAAAATAAGTACTTATTTATCGTTCCGGAATGGGACCTAATGGATGACAGCATCTTTAGACCTCGTTCCACTAACACTTTTTGCATTTTTTCACGTTTTGTCTTTGTTAAAAAAAAATTCACATTTGTTGGTGTTACACTAAACTTTTGTGAATTATTGATATGAAAAGTACATTTTTCTTTAATTTTAGCCAAATATTTTGACAAATAACCGCTTTTAAGAAAAACAAGTCAACCCTTTTTTACTCTCAGAGATTTCTTAGGAATTGTTTAGAACTTGTAGAAAAGAAGAGAAAAGAAGGAAAGTTTACAAAACAAATTTCTTCTATTGTTTGATTTGAGAGGAAGTTTAGAGAAGGTAACAAAATTAAGTTTTAAGCACGGCAAAATAATTTTTCCTACATTTTTCTTAGGGATAAGCATGGTTCGGATTGGTTCGGTTTTATAGTAAACCAAGGACCAAGCCAATACCTACGGATTAGGATTTTGGAAAACCAAACCAACCCACAACAAAAGGCGTAGAACCTAACCAATCCAAACCATTAAAATACGGTTTGATTTCGGTTTTAAACCACAGTTTGCTTTGAGCTAAGCTATCATCTTTAAAAAATATTTCAAATACTTAAAATTACGAAGATAAATTAGGGTAATTAAAGTATTTACCATGTTAGCTTTATATAGAATAAAAATAGGCTTTCCTGTATATAAAGTTAGGGTGATTAGTCTTGGTAGTGAATGAATTATAAGAATAGGAATTGAAATTGGTTTTTATGTACAAAAATTTAGGAATTGGGCTGTGGAAGTTGACTCATCTGGTAGTCCCATGGGTTTTTTTTGTGTATGATACATTAATAATCATAAAAAATTAGGAATGAGTTGTGATATATAGAAGTTTAGTCTAAAACTAAATATTGTGGTGAATTTAATAGGATCAATAAATTAGGAAAGTAGTAGACTAAGGCTCCTATATTTATTTGGTGAATCATTATATTATATATATATATATGTATTGTACGGTTCGGATCGGTTTGGAACCATAACCGTGAATATAAATCCACGAACCAAACCATATAATGTGGTTTCTAATTTTTTTAAACCATAATCAAACCATACTACTAAAAGAACGAACCAAACCTTTCGGTTTGGATTGGTTTGGATTGGATTCGCGGTTCCTCACCCTTAATTTTTCTCATACTATCTTATTCTAATTGTTAAGAATACAAAACATAAGAGTAGCTCAGATTATGAAAACAAAAACACGACATCTAGGTTCCAGTTGTTTCGATATAAAATTAATGCTTTACAATGTAAAATGTTTTTCCTGCAAAACCCCAAACAAACAAAAAAGAGATTCTCATTTCAGATCACCAAAATGCACCCTACAAAGCCAACAAGCCCAGAATAGAGCCCAAACCATGGGGGAAAAAATCCTTTCAAATACCTCCAACACTGATCATGAGATCCATAACACCCTCCAAGGCTAGAACAACACCCATAAAAAGATCAAAAGAGCAACGCGTAATTTTAGCAGCAAAGACCCAAGAAGCACATGCACCTTTGAACATGATATCAAACTAGGAGTGTGCACGGGTCGGGTTTGATCCCGAACCCGAACCAACATGGTCGGGTAACAACATTTTAGGCCCGAAAATGAATCAAACAGGTGGTAAGAACCGTCCGTGAGCCCGATTCTTTTGGTCGGGTCGGGTCCGACCAAAAACCGAATTAATCTTTATGAATTAATCGGATTTGGTTAGGTTTGATCGGGGGTCAAGTAAAAAACACACCAATTCGAGCCCCAATCCGAAATCTAATTTTTAACAGAAAATGAACATGTACCCGTCCGAATCACATGTTTGACCCCCGCCCGAAACCCTTCGGGTCGGGTCAGGTTCACGGGTGGACAAGTTTTTTGCACAGGCCTATATCAAACCACCTTTAGGGCTCATTTGGATGGGGGATTGAGAATGGGTATTAGTTTTCCCCCTCCTAAGACCGTGGGGCCCGGTTGATCACCTGGTTTGACAACCAAAAAACACAGGGGTATTAGGTTTCCCCCTTCTTCTCTTGTACCAACTAATACCTCCTGCGGGGGGATTATTTATGGGTGGTTTTGGGGTATAATTAGTTAATACCCCTGGATAAGGCCGAAATAATATCCCCTCCTCCTCCATTTCAACTACAAAATAACATTATCCCCCCATTGTATCCCTCATTCAAACCAAATACTCCCTCCGTCCCTTTTTAAGTGTCCTACTTCGTAACTCCAACTTATTAAAAAGACATCATCATTACACCTTTCACATCAATTTTTTCATCCACTTTCCTTACTTACCCATCATCATTATATTTTTACTCACTAACTTTTTAAAATAAAATCTATTTTTAGGGACAAAATAGACAATATATCAACTTTTACCCTCATAACTTTACAAAATGGACACTTATTAAGGGACGGCCCAAAATGGAATACTGAATACAAAAAAAGGGACGGAGGGAATACTATTTTATCCCCTCATTTTCAACACTTCATCCAAATCAACTACTATTTAATCCTCCATCTATAAATATCACATTAATGTGGGTCATCCCTTATTAACAATACCCCATACTATTTTATCTCCCTCATAAATAATACCCCAAATCATTATCCTGCATCCAAATAAGCCCTTAGGTAACGAATTTCCTCGGCCTTGATTGAGCATCTGTCGGGTTCCCTCTTTAGTGGAAGCCCAATATTTTGTAAGCCCAATTACATTTGTGTTTGGCCCAAAAAAATTATATTTGTATGGGCTAGTATTTGGGTAGAACATTCTACACAAGCTGGCACATGACTTGCACATGCTTGGTAAGCTTCTTCTTTTCCTTTTTTCTTTTTTTGAAAATGTCAATTTCATTTCATAACAAGTCTGAAGGCAATATAGACTCCATCAAAGATACAAGAATAAATCAAAATGATAAGTGCCAAAATATGCATATTGCATATTTTGGCCCTCCAATCAATATTTATTAGTCCTTTATTTTTGTTAACTGATTTTTATTATGTGTTTTTGATTTTATAGGTTGCTCGGGCTTATTTTCAAGAAATTTGGATAAAAACAAAAGTAAAAGAATGTTTGGGGTTAAAAGTGCAAAGTGCTTTTAAGTTGATTTTATGAATTGTTATTATACATAGCTAAGGGAGTTTTGTGTAATTAAAGTCTAGCATCTTTACCCTATCTAATATAAGGTACGGATGATGACATGAAGCGGCAGCTTTTGGATAGGTTTTCACGGACGAAACGGAGAACGGGTTTTCGATTGCTGCTGTCAATATTATCTAGCGTTTTCTTTTCCTTTCAAGTTTTTAAAGTTTTGTTCAATTACTCGTATTCTAGTAACTCGTTTTAATTTTTGTTCTTCATTAAAGTTGTCTGTTTGTTTTTATTTGGTTTGGATCTCTTGTTTATTTTTCGTATTGAGTAATAGAAGCATGATTAATTTTAGGGTTTTATTTCTTCTATTTTTAATAATGAGTGATTAGTTTTTCTGAGGTTTGGTCATTGGGTAAAGGCGCGCCGCAACTCAATTAGGATTCGTCTCGCAACTTTTTCGTACATTAATTTAATTAAATAAATTTAGTTGGTGAAAACTACGTCCGTTGGACGAATCCGAGGCATTGTCTGGGCTCATGTGAGCAAGAACGGGGGACCAAAATCTGTTTATTGCTGTGTACGGGACCGACAACCTTAGGATTCACATCTTTCGGAGTTTTCAATTCTTCCTAAATTTAACCGTTTTTTTAAAACTTTGAAAAGCGAGGGGATTCTGATTGGGTAGCGAGCGCCGGACCGTGCTTTTCTTTTTAAATCATTTGAGCAAGTTATCTGTTAGTATTAGTTAATTAATCAATTAAAAAACAAGGGGTGGCTACCTAAGAGCCCATTTAAATTATAACAACCCGAGTTTTTAGTCAGCATACATCACCATCTTTGTGGATTCGACTCCAGACTTACCAGATATTATGTTATGTCGGTCTCCGCCCTACGCTTGGGGCAACCCATTATTTTAGGAATAGGAAATCGTCAAGCACAAAACTACCAAGATTTCGACACAGGCACCCCTTACAGAAGTAAAACCGATGAAACGCCTAGATTCGGAACCAATCTAAGTCTAGGTAGTAGAGAATTCCAAGGGACCCCAGCTCAAACCCAATGAAGTGCAAATGGAATCTAGACGAGGTCACATCCGTGGACTAGCACCATAAACCGTGGTTGCTGAAACACCACCGGAAAACCCAACTTACTATTACAAACATAAATATAAAAAAAAAACCAGCTAGAAAGAACCCAACACCCTGAGATGCCCCCCTAGATCGGCCCACTAAGACGCCCCACTGAGTCGCCAAGAGAAATCGAGTTGGCAGTCCAGGCGCTTCCCTGGGATAGAATCCAGGCTCCATGGCCGGCTGCCTACAGTCACTGAAGCCTTATTGCATTGGGGTTGGGTTGGTTGGGGTGGGGGGGGCAAAACCACCTAAGTTCACCTCTACATCAAAACAAACCCAAACCCGAGCTAAAGGAGGAGAGGGTGAGGCGGCATAAAGAAAGGCAGTGGAAGAAGGTGTGGAGGAACAAGACTGGTGGAGGATAGGCGAGGAGTGATGGTGGAAAGGAGAGGAGTTGGGGCGGCGGATGGAGGCGGGGAGGGTCTGGAAATGGCAAGAAACGGATGGATCTGGTTGTGGGTAGGGTCTAGAAAGACTAGAATCGGCGAGGGGGGAAAGTGGGTGGTCGGCGAGGTGAGATAGGTGGGGGGTGGGGTGAGGAGGGAGCAGCCCCACCCCAAAAGCAATAGCCAAAGAAAAGAAAAGGAAAAGAAAGGGCAAGAGAAGATTAAGATGAGAGAGAGGAGGAGGAAACAAAGGCAAAACTGGAGGAGAAAGAGAAAAAACCCTGACCCTAAGGGAGGAAGAGAAGACCCCGCTCCTAGAGAGAGAGAGAGAGAGAGGAGAAGTTAGTAGCCTTTGGAAAAGTTGATCTTCGTCTATTTTTGGAAAATCCATCAGAAAAGTGCGTAGCCTTTGCCATTTGGAAAGAAAAAGAAAAGCTCAGTGCACTGTTTGTTAGTGTTTCGGTGGGTAAGAGAACCAATTGGGACAGTCATTCTCTCTTTCTCGTGAAGCAATATTTAGCATTCTCTCCGTCAACATTTGGGGCTGATTTATGCTCTGTTTCTGCTCTCCATTTCCCGTAACTATTGGAGGGTTTTGTTCATCCATTTAGTGAGGTCTTTCCTCTTTGTATTTGAATTTTGTTGGATACATCTTAGGATGTTTGTGATCGCTTGTATCTCTTGTAAATCCATTTGTAAGAACTTTCGTTAATAGTGGAATCGGACTCTATAGATTTCCTTTGGATTGCGGTTAACTAAGATTAAAAGAACCTTAGGCATGAGGACATCACCGCAAACAATAGTATCCCAACTATGTTGGTACCCCCTCACCTCGACAATCATATGCACCTAAGTTCCGTGACAAAAAAAAAAAATCACATGGTTGACAAGTTATCAACCAAACAAAAAAATTAAAAATTACTACATCCAAGAAAAAAACTCCCCAAACAAACAGTCAAAGATCACACTAATTAACACATGCATCGCAACGACTGCACCAGACTTGCATGACTTCATCTCGGCATCCCTTTGAGCACAAAATAACCGAATCTCCTGAATTTGGATAACTAAGCAGAATTAAATCAGACCGCATCCATTTCTTCTAGCTGGCTGCATGGCCCATTTTACTCACCACTTGATGATCACCACCTATATAGTCGATCCCAATATTTTACCCCACGCCCCAAGACTCCTCTGGTTCACCATTAATGACGTCCTTACAGCATGGTTCTTGAATTTACTTGGATTGTCAGTCCACGTTTTAAAAACTAGTTGAACTTCCCTTCTCCTCTAGTCTTTTAGCTAGGCTCAAAACTGATCTTAGAAATCACGATTGATATGTTTCTCATCTGGGTACGCTTTATTTCAAGTGTACCCAAGGCTGATAATCTACTGTTAGATTTTTTGAAGGGTTCCAATTTAAAACTAATTACTTGGAGGTGACAGATTAGGAGACCAAGAGTTGATTGACTCGGGCGACAGAGATGGTAGAAACTTTCCCATGAGAGGTGAAGCCACCAAAAACCTAGCTCTGATATCATGTTAGATTTCTTGGAGGGTTCTAACCTAAAACCAATTAGCAATAGATGGAGTAGCCTCTAAAATTTATTAACCAAGTTTCAGTGGTTTAGATGAGCGATGTGGAATAAGTCTAACACCCACAATTCCGTCGCCAAGGCTGATCAGATCTAAGAGCCGAAAACCCAAACTTGGTTCCCCAAATTTAAGCCCCTGAGTCTAAAAATGATAGGGAGAGTGAGAAACCTTCTCTCTCTAAAGAGAGAGAGAGAGTCTCAACCATATATCTCATCAAGTTAGGAAAGGGTAGGAGTGGAGATGAGAGGAGGGAGAGTATGAAAATGTATGAGGAACTAAAAGCAGGAAGCGAAGGAATAGAATAAAGGGAAAAAATGGAAGCGGGGAAGAAGAGGAAGGGGTCGATGGGGTCGGGGAGTGGAAAAAGTCATATAGGAAGAGCAGGATTCCCATTATGTTTAGAGTAACTATTTGGTGGGGTTTTTTTGGTCTGTCATATTTTAGAAGAATGTTAGCGTCAGGAGGGAAGGAGGAGGGCGGGCTCGAATCCCGCCTTCATACATGTAGTATAGCTGCCCTATCATTTGGGCTAGCACTCACTTGCGTAACTATATGGTGGTTCGGCCTTTGGGGAACCAAATCATTGTCTCAGAGATTTTTACATTTTAGATCCGTACGTTAATTATTTTGCAACTTGTACATTTATATAGGGCTCTGCACCAATGGTTAATGAATTCATATTTTTTCTGTGTTCGGTTTGACTTTCGATTTTACCCCAAGGTGGATTAAGGTGCCGTTTCACTATTTTTTTTAATCTCTTTTTTTCAAAATGAAGGCAATTTCAAGTTTAAATATAATAAAAATAAAAAATAATTTTTTTAATTTTTTTGAATCTTTTAAAAGATCTCAATGAGATCTATCAAATAAGATCTATATTAGTAGAAAAATTATTTACGTAAATACATGATTTTTGAGTTTGAAATTATATTCATTTTCTAAAAGTTTTTTTTTTTTGAGAAAATAGAACACCCCCTAACTCTTTATTTATAGTGCGATACTCTATTTATAGTGAATTCTCCTTCGAGTTTATCATTTTAACTTGCTTTAAAACCAGTAATTATTGGTGTCAAATTGTCATTCCACTTAATCTTGCCGCATTTGGTGGATAACGTAAGCATCACCAAAATTTCTACTGCTAATCAAGATAAAATGAACTAAGAAATTCTATTGCTATAGCAGACATTTATTTGCAAAAGGGGAAATTACCTTGACAACCCCTCTATTTTAGTAGAATCACATTGTACACTCTCTTAACTCTGCTTAGTCTGTGCTTAGAGCCTTATTTTATCTCTCAGCTGGTCCCAAGCTCGGATAAATGAGGAGGGTTGTGCATTAGGTAGCTGACAATTAGCCAGGGACGGAACCAAGATCTTGTAAACACAGGGGCCAACTTATGAACACGATTTTGAAATTTGAAGGTTCGAGAATCTAATAGTTTGTTTGGTTTAAATTTTGAGGGATGTTTTTTTAGGTAGTAAGGAGAGAGAGATAGAAAAAGAAAAGAGATCAATAATTGAAGAAAAAACTTATGGGAGACCGTGCACAGAGAGAGAAATTGGGTTTTGGGACAAAAAACGAACACATTTTTATGTCTAAATAATATCCAATACAAAATACAATACCTAGATGTTCTCACCAAACAAAAAAATATATATATATTTAAAAAAAAAAAAACCCAAAACCGCGCGGGGGCCTTGGCCCCCATATGCCCACACCTCCCTCCGTCTCTGCAGTCAGCACGTAAAAAGCCCGTCAGATCTTTATGATATGAATCCAAATATGATAAAGCCAACCCAAGTGATTAGGACATAAGACTCGATTTCGTTTGGTTACATTATACACCCTCTTACTACTGGAAGTCACGGAGATGCCCCTTTCCGATCACTCTATTTACCTATGTTTAACATTTTGCTAAAGTTACTGGAATACCCTCAATCAACCACTAATCTATTTCCCTCTCTCTCTCTTTCACTCACACACACACACACACGCATGCACACACGCACACACTTTCCAGGGCTGGCTAGGGGGTAAGCCCCATAAGCCCGCGGGCTTGGGCAACCCTGGCATGGGGCAACCATTTTTTTTTTTGTAAATATATACATTATATAGAAATTATAAACCCAACAAAAAAATAATACTGGGGTATGTTTATATAGTTTCCATCCCAATTTTTTATTTTTATTTTTTACCAAATTCAACAACAACAAAATTATGGATATGTATAGTTTCCACCCACTTTCAAAAATTACGGTACTTAAGGATCAGTTTGAGCAATTTGAACTTTATGAATGAACCTTTGGATTTTTTTACGAAATTCAAAAGTGTTAGTGAAGAGCGATTGATGGAGCATTACATGAAATTAGAAAATTTCATGGAATTCAAACAACATGGTCATATTTATAGGAATGAGTTATTCAAAAATTTAGGCATTTGAAAATATATTGCCTAGGGAAGTAACCAAATTCGATTCATAAGGTCTTATTATAAAGTTTTAAGATCTTTGTTCACTATACTGATTATAGTTGCTTCAGCTAAGAGGAGTTTTTCGAAGTTGAAACTGATAAAAACTTACCTTCCGACTACCATGTCATAAGAGAGATTAGAGTATGGTCTCAATTGATTTTAAAATGAGTACTCAGATAAGTTAAAGTATAATGATTTAAATGAAGAATTTACTTCAAAAAAAGCTAAGAGAAGTTGTTTTCTTTGAATCGGATCGTATTAATCATAAAGCACTATAACCGAGGTTGTATTTTAATTTTGATTTTTTGATGCCATTCAAGCGAAAAACTAATGTAACCTTGTTTTTGTTTTGTTTGTTTTTCTACTTGTAAACTTTTTTATTTATTATGAATTAATAGTAAGTGGGCAACCAAACTCGAGGTCAAACATAGGTAACCCAAATATCGAGGTGACACTGTCTCTCACATAACAAATCTAAATATGTACCCATCTCATTTGACACGTATATGTATCCAATTTATGCAATAGTTATTGTTGCAATAAAGCTATGAGTACATATGAGTTTGTACATACCATGTATATATAAATTTTGTGGGGCCTATCTCGAATTCCACAAAGATGATTCGAACTGCCTATTATTTTTAAATTATATTTTATGAGCCTTATAAAAAATCAGCTTAACTCGATATTGGTAAGAATTTTTTTCTGGATTTGTGGGGGCGAAACTACTTAACTGCTCAGTTTCGCTTCTACAAATTCAGAAAAAATCCTTAACAATATCGGGTTGAGCTGATTTTTTACAAGACTCCATAAAAAATTATTTTAAAAATAATAGACGGCTTGAATCATCGTTATGGGACCCAAGGTAGTCCCCACAAAACCCAGATGTATATGATATGTACACATAGCAGTACTCCTTTGTAATGCTGCCTATACAACACCGACGAGTAGAGGCAATTAGTCCTTTCCTTGCTTGCCCCGTGCCAGCAATGGATGTCTCGAGTACATGGTGGATGTTGGCCTCTATAAAGCCAACAATCTCCTCGCTCTGATACCACTTATTTGATTAGGTGCTAATCAATTCAGCCAAAAGCAATTGCTATTAGGGGAAGACACAACTTAATCTTTCAATGGCAACGCACGAGATTGCTCTAAGCGACAGGTGGACATGAGGTGCTTCGCAATACTGCCCATACAACACCCACAGGTATAGGCGGTTGTTAGTCTGCCCTTTGCTTGCTCTGCACCAGCAAGGGGCGTCTCAAGTACAGGGTGCATGCTGGCCCCTATAAAATGAACAGGATAGAAGTGTGACACATTTTGTAAAGCAAGGGAGCGCAGGGTGATTTTAGAAAGTAAAGGATATGCAATGTGATCTCATTAAAATAGAGGGGGTCTAAATGAAATTTACCATTTGCAAAAACCCTACCTTCTTCTTCTCTCTATATAAACAGGTTAAAATCATCCTTTTATCCCCCACAACATTGTTCTTCCCTATAGCAATTACCCTGAATTCGGGTAAGTCCATGCATATACTGTTTTTTCTTAATTTGAAATGAGTTTTTTGGTTAATGGTCAAACTAATTAATCTCATGTAAAATTTTGTTTTTTCTTCCATACATACGAATTACAGTGCAAAAACAATGAGCTTGAGGATAAGGTTTCTAGTTCTTGCTCTTTTCCTGATGATGGTACTGAGCTCTTGCTTAGCCACAGGCAGGAAAACAATGATGGTTGATGGGAAAGAGAAAGAGAAGCGGCTGCTCGTCGAGAATGAGAAGGAAAAATTTGAGAACTTTGAAACCACTACGAACCACCAATACCATGTTACGATTGGCGCCCCCAAGGGGGATCCCAACCCCCACCAAAGACATAGTGATGGCAAAGTCTAAGTCTAAAGATATATATATAGTTATACTATTGTGAACTTAGCTAGGTGTTATGGGTGTTTTACGCGTCTTTGTTATATATCTCTCTCTTAAATAAATTTTGGCCTTATGTCTTACATTTGGATACAGTATCAGTTTCTCAGGTAGTCAGGTTGTACCATTTTCCTTGGTATTGTAGTACTGCCAATCATATGTGTATTAATTAACTAACTAAATATATAGCATCAGAGATGCTCCAGTTTGTAGTTTCCATTCCAATCAACGAGCATAGCTTTACAATGTTTGCACACTAAAAGTTGGCAAATTTTAAAACTACTAATTTGGACCAAAATTCAATGGGATTGGTCCTTGCAAGTCCACTGCAGAACTTCACATATTCCCACGTATACACTAATTTTCAGATTAATTAAGAAAAAATTCAATGGGATTGGTAGTGAAAAAAAATTCTTACGTAGCAGGCCGAGCAAGATGGCTCGTGCCACGCCGAACCAAATCCGTTGGACCAATCTAGTCCCATATGCTTTACCCTTAGATGTTCGGCGCACCGTCGGTTGGTAAGCATGTTCGGACAAGGGATCCTCCGACGGTCACGTATTGCTCTCGACCCATCACTCCAGCTCACCCGCATGGGAACAACATCTTGGCTATATATGATGACAATCGTGACGTCATCCGAGCGGTTATTAGGATAAGGATAGGGGCACGTGAAGGTGCCAGCTCATCTTACAAACGGTTACAAAACCCTAAATGTGACGTAAGGGTGATATCAGCCTACGCGTGTCGGGCGTTGGTGCAATCTTGGAGACCAAGTTAGGAGCTCTTTATAAATATCCCATTATATCTTCCTGGAAGAGGTACGCACAGAAAAAACCCTAGCTCTTGGTTCCTAACTTCTCTCTGCAAGTGGATTGACTCTTGCACCGAAGGACCATTCCGGAGAACCTCCGTTGTGGTCTTTAGTCGTGCTTCATTTTGCAGGGCAAGGAAAGACTAGGAGCAAATCTCAAACCCTTGATCCAAAAAAGCGAATCATCTGGAATGGAGCCCCACACTTTCAATTTCCATATGTGGGGTAAAAATTCATAAAATTTTAAGTCACCAATCATTTTCTGGTTGCATGTATAAAATTATACGATAACTACGCACATACACACTATATCATTTCTTCTTTGGGACCTCGCAAGTGCAATATACAACTGTAGGTTATATTTTTAATTATCAATATGAAAATACATGTGATTTGGGCCCCTACTAGGCACAATCCTGCATGCGCCATTAACTCCCTCCGTCCGACATTATATGTTTTTTTTTTTTTTTTTTTGTAGAAGTCATGTTATTTGCAATTAAAAAAAAAACAATTTCGTGCGTAATTTTTGTTTTTTTCTGCACTAATTTAAAGATTTCAAGTAGTTTTGTAACTGTTGCAAAAAATTATAAAATTATAAGCGAAACTTTATTTTTTATCCGAAAACAGTGCATTACTTTCGAAAGCAATGCACACCCAGCATGAGACCTCGGCCCATAGTCCGCAAGTTACACAGCACCAATTTTACGGACACAAAATGGTGCAACACCAACAAAAACATACTAGTAGTATATAAAAACACTTATCCAAAGGGCGAAGACTGAACGAAAAATAACATATATAAAACCGAGATATATACGTAGCTAGCTCAAGTGGTAAGATGATCCCTTTACCTTCTTGTAAGGTCCCATTCCCTACCCTTCTTAGATTAGGCTACAGTAGATAGGTTTCTTGCTTGTACACGAAAAAACTTATTCGATAAACCCATGGATCAGAACTTAGGTCATGGACCAAGTAATGTCAACCACACCCTCCTCCTTATTCAGTCCCAATGCGTCCCACACCGCATCCGAACCATCAACTATGTTATTCTTGCACGGTGGTTGTCCGGCGTGCTCCGCGTCGCAACCTTGCCTTGAGTCACACTCATCCACCACCTTCGCGTCCACGCTCCGACCATTACTAGCCTGAACACGGATCATCTGGTTGCATCGTGTCCCACCGTTGTACCACCCGGTTGAAAGGGCAACGATCGGGTTTTTATTGGAGTGGTACTTTCTGTCGCACTCTGATGGGCCCCCGCCGTCCCCTCCTCGACTAAAATCATTGTTTGTGAGCTTGGCCGGTGTAGAGGACGTAACGGTAGGGGAGCAATCATACGTAGGGTACGATTTACCTGTGGAAAGACTTAATAATTAAACACTGACGCTATATAATTCAGAGATGAAATTTATCAACTTATCAAAAAGAAAATCTAATATATTAGCAAATAATAAAAATTGCATGAATCAAGAACACTAATAACCGGAAAAATCTAGCAAATAATAATCGATGGAAGACATAGACATATCAATTCTTGCTCAATTTACCATAAATAAATGTTAACAAAAGCTGATGTAGTACCTTCCCCAAACGTATTTTGTTAGCAAAAGACCTACTTTTGGAGCACATATGTCTAAAATTTTGAACTATTGGTTTGTTTGGAGCTCGTGAAAGTGATGGAAAAAGGGAGAGAAAATAATTATAATAGGAAAAACCATGTCATGAAAGTATGGAGGAAATTTTTATGGGCTCAGCAATTTGTTTTGTTATTTTCACCCTTTGTTCTTCTCAAACCAACAAGGAAAGTGAAATTTAGAAGAATTGAAGACCTAAATTCCATTAATACAACTAGAACCCTGCAGTGAGGAAGTCCCTACAAGGTATAGTGATCATCCGGACCGTTCTATTTCCCAATCAATGGTCTAGATTCATTGTTAACTTTTATCAGTAAGAGTGAACAAACATATATAAACCATTGATTGTCGAGATGAACGGTTCGGATTGCGCATTAATTACAGCGGGTGCTACAGGATTGCTCACTATAGTTCCCCGATTTGTACGTACCCCTGCACGTGAGAGTGCCCGACGGTTTACATCCGCTGGGCCGAGGGGAAGGAGTGGTTCCCTGGCATATGTGGGTTCCCAAGTCGGGGTCGTCGTTGCATTTTCTGTTGATGCAAATGAGTCTACCGTTGCAATCGTTGAGGGTTCGACATGGTTCGTTGCAGTAGGAGATAGAAACCACAAGAGGAGGAAGGGATATGAGCTTCAACAAAAGGTAAATTAGCAGGGAAAGCAATCTTGATTTCCCCATTTTAATGAAGGGCTAGCTGGAACTTGGAAGGCTTATAATTATCTCTCTATGAAAAGGGTGTGGGTTGGGGTAGAGAGTTTGCATGGGGCTTATATACTAGACCTGAATGTTATGCGGATTGGCACTCGAAGTGTGATGATGCTTAAAAATTTAAAATTATGAAGTGAAATACTTGAAAATGGATGGAGAGAATATTTATCTAGCGGAGGGGTTGGAAGTACTTCAAAAGGGGGCAGAAGCATCAAGGAAATGAGGGGAATTTGGTTTCCGATGCCTATGCCAATGGCTATAGCTATCATTTGGACAATTTGGAAAGCGAAGAATGATCTTACTGTTGAAATTTGGGATCCCAAGTGAGGATTCTATCAATTTTAAGCTGACATTTTGTGCAAAGTCAAGTACCAAAACCATTAAATATTTGGCACGATCTGGTATACTATTTGCAGAGCATTAAGGAGGGTGGTGGCCATTAAGGAGGGTCAAGGGTGGTTGGCCTGGCGGCCACTACCAATTCTATTTTCCATGCTCTTGACTTGACTCTGGTTGGCCTCTTGCTAACCACGTTTTTTTATTGGGAGGGCACGTGATTTGCTTGAGTGTAATTGTCAACATAGTTAGAATGCGCTATCCTTTAGCTAGATATGACGCCTCATCTCCCTTTCTTCGTTTAATCACCTTGAAATACTCCGCTTGGTTCACAATTTGGAAAGTAATTTTTACTCTCGACACAGTTTTCAATAAATTTTTTTCTCTATCTCTCTCCACTCATTACTACTCAACTCTCAAAAATAACTTTCTAAAACCTCAACCAAACAAAGTGATGATGCCTCATCTCCCTTTTTTGGTTTGATCATGAAGTTTGAGATTACTAAAATTCCTTTTGCTGTTAAAAAAAGCTGAATATATAATTAAAAGTACTATCATTATATTACTATACTACTATTAAGATAAGAGAATTTAAAAATGAACCGTGGCTCGTATTTTTCTTCCGTTTGTATCCCCAGTTTTGAGTTGGAATTCAGGGTAGGGTTTATCCAGATTGCGAAACAAGGTAGTACATTGAGTGTAGTGCAGCATCGTAGTCAGGGCCGACCCAAGGTATTTGGGTGCCTAAGGCCTGTTCTAAGAATGATGCCATAAATGTTTGACAATATTTATAGGAAAAAAAAAACAGTTAAAGAAAGCCAAAACTATAGTATTAAATTAAATCCCCATAACTAATATATATATATATATATATATATATATATATATATATTAATTTTAATTCTGATACTTGCTGCCCATGTGTTGCTTTCACATACAACCACTCTTGTGAGCAAGTGGAACATTTAGGGTAGAGGGCTTTATAGGTGAATACTTTGCCAATTGAGCTTTTGCTCTGTCGATGTGGGACAAATAAATTGCAAAACAAAGCCTCCCACCTATAGTCTCACATCGCTAGTTGAAGGAAACAATGAAGGCAAATAATCTTTTATAAGTAGAAAGTCTTACTGTCTCAGTATCGATACTCAAAAGACTGGGCCTTGCTTCTGAAATTTGGACTGGGCCTTTCCTGAAAAGAGTCCTACCCAACCCAAATACTAAAAAAAATTGAGGTGCCCCAAAAATTGAGCATCTTGAGGATGCGTGGGCGTTGTGCATGGACCGGCGCTGATCGTAGCCGTCCAAAAGTGTTTTCAATGGTTCAGCATCTAATTACATCCTTTTCTTTTCTCAAATGTTGGCTTTTGCGGAAAAATGGAAAACGCAACCTGTTTCAACCCAGACAACCGTAGTGCAGATATTGAAAAAAAAATTTTTTTGCACGTGCAATGGAGTTGGAGTGGCATTCCATCAAGTTCCACAGAAGTGTAAGAACCCAACAGCACCCTCATCGATCAGTCTTGGCTGGCAATCTCCGGAATGTGATTTCTTCAAGCTCAACACGAACGGAGCCGCAAAAAGAAACCCAGGCCTTGCCACTGGCGGAGGGCTCATTCGAGACCGTTTGGGCGTATGGATTTGCAATTTTAGCAGAAAACATTGGCCATGCGACTAGTCTAGCTAGCGGGTGAGGTACGGGGATAAAGGGATGGACTCAAAATGGTCTTTTGGTCGCAACGTGAGCCAGCTAGTTGTCTTAGTGCGCGGATGCTCAAGCCGTCATATATTGATATCAAAATTTTTTTTTTTTTGATCGGCATATATTGATATCTTTAATTATCAGAAAGCAAATTGACAGAGCTCAATGAAAAAAAAAGATTCATGTAGCCGATTCTAAGTAATTGGAACATAAGACTCGATTTAGTTTGGTTAAAGCCAATTGACAAAATCGTCTCAACGATTGAACACTTGACCAGCTGGGAGTGTACCCATAGTTTCCATATATTAAGGCAATAGATGCGCTGGTGGTTTAGCTAATCTTGGATGCAACAAGCCTGTTGGACTACAAATTTAAAGTATGAGATTAGGAAATTAATTGACTATGGCTTAGGCTAGTTTTATTTGATGTATCTAAATCGTGTATATATTAGTACATATACACATACGCACATATGGTTCGGTTTAGATTGAAACTGGAACCGTTAACATAAATCTACAGACCAAACTATTAAACAGGGTTTAAAATTTTTTGAAACCGGAGCCAAACTACACTACTAAAAAATCAAAGGTTTAGATAGGTTTGGACCGGATTCACGGATTGACGGCTTTTTTTCTTACCCCTATTAATTTATCCACTACAGCATGCATTGTAGCACCATAACAGAAGTTTTAGTTTCCTCAATAGACCAAGTAATGTTAACCACACCAACTTCCTTATTCAGTCCCAATGCCTCCCACACCGCATCCGATCCATTCACAATGTCATTCCCGCACGGTGGTTGTTCGGCGTGCTCTGCATCACAACCATTCCTTGAGTCGCACTCGTCCACCACCTTTGCTTTTGTGCTCCGACCATTATTAGCCCGAATATGGATCACCTGGTTGCATCGTGTCCCGCCGTTGTACCACCCAGTTGAAAGGGCAACGATCAGGTTTTTATTGGAGTGGTACTTTCCATCGCACTCCGCCGGGCTCCCGCCGTCTCCTCCTTGACTGAAATCATTGTTTGTGAGCTTGGCCGGTGTAGAGGACGTAATGGGAGGGGAGCATGAATACTTGGGGTACGAATAACCTGCATGTTGAAAGATTTAATAAACACTAGTAGTACTAGATAATTCATAGAAGAAATTTATTCTACCTATTGTCAAAAAGAGAATCTAATTAATAAAGTACATACTCTAGCATTGTAAATTGAGAAGAAACTTCACAAGTTTAAACAAGTTTGTGATCCATAAAGGGGACAATTAGTCTTCGTTAAGTTTTCATATTTGTCTCTGTTCAATCGATCGTTCGAGTTATTCTGGCATTTGATGGTAATTCCCAAAAAAAATACAATCTAGTGTTTTTGAATGGTATACTTAGCATAATCGAAGGCAGATTGAGACGTCAATTCTTGCATATTAGTGCCATTCACAAACCATACTTTTAGCAATAGATAGACACTACTCGTAACGCACGTCTTCAAATTTTGGAACTAACGGTCCGTTTGGAACTTATGAAAGGGATGCAAAATACTAGTAATAAGGAACGAAAGTGCAAAACTAAAGAAGTATTTAGAAAATCTAATTACTTTATTTTGTTTTTTCCTCCCATCTTTCTTCTCAAACCAAACAAAAGAAGGGGAAAATCTTTTATTTTTCTCTTCACTTCTTTTCATTTCCTCGAGTTTCATAAAAACCAGAAGAAGAAAAAAAACCTTACAAAAAAATAATTAACGAAATAGAGTAGATTAATAACACTGAAATTAGAAGAATTGGAGAGAGAGAGAGAGAGAGAGAGAGAGAGAGAGAGCACAAACAGTACGCACCCTTGCACGTGAGAGTGCCTGATGGTTGACAACCGTTGGAAGGAGGAGGAGGAGTAGTGGTTGCCCGGCATATGTGGGTCTGTTCGGTGGGATCGTCGTTGCATTTTCCGTTGATGCAAATGAGCGCACCTTTACAGTCATTAAGGTTTCGACATGGTTCGTTGCAGTCGGAGATAGAAACCACTTGACGAGGAAAAGTTATGAGCTTCAACAAAAGGAAAGTAATTAGGAAAACCAATGTTGATTTTCCCATTAATGAAGGTTGCAAGGCTAAATTATAATCTCTAAAAGGGTGTCGGATGGGGTTGAGAGTTTGCAAAGGCTTAGTATTTATAATTAACAGTATATAGTACTACCTAGCTCCATCTCAAAATTTTATCTGGTCTCCAAAAACGATGTTTTAAGAATAGTTCATTTTTTCAAAAAAAAAAAATAATTTTTTTTTTATAAATTAAAAGAACTCATTGATATCTAGTAACTTGTCAAATTTTTCTGAATCTTTCTTGAAAATTTCAAATTATTTGAAGTCTTCACTTTGTGGACCCAACAAAATTTTTGGAACGGAGGGAGTACAAAAGTAGTCAGCCTAAAAAAAACCTTCCAATTTCCAAATCCTAAATTCTTTAAAATTTTGATTGTTTTTACTTTTAAAATAATAAAAATTGTGAGAGTGAAAGATCGAGAGGAAACGTAGGGTAGCAGGTGGAAATTGGGGGGCGGGGGGGACCCCGGTAGAAAAATTGAGAGAGAGAGAGAGAGAGAGAGAGAGAGAGAGAGAGAAGGAGATGGTGTTGTTTTCCAACTTGAATCCTCTGTTCCCAACTCCCTGTCCCTCTCTCTGTCTTACCCTTTTCTAGTAGTCCCATTCCACAACCACGTATCTCCATTCTAGAATTTTAGGTCAATAATGACAAAAACGTAAATAGAATTTTTGTATACAGTGCTCTTTATAAAATACGCATGTACATATATGTATGTTGGTTGAGAATTTTATTTTGTTGAGCTATATTATTTACTTATTCACAATTATTAGTGATTCTTGATTTACCTTAAATACGGATGACTCATTCAGCACCGACAATATCAAAGAAAAATAAATTTTATGCGCAAAAATACAAATTTTAGTGCATTTTTTTTGAAGCTCTCCCTGCCGTGGGGGATTGTTTTGACAAGAGGAGCCGAGGGGGTCAACATTCTAATTTCCATGGTCTTCTTAAACCTACCTTAGTACGTTCAACGTAGTACTATCTTTTGAACTGACACCATCGATACATGCATTACTATTCATTCAAAGAAAATTTTCAATGCCCGGTGGGTACCACATGGTGCCCGCTGGGCACTCTTGAGCTGTCCGATGCACTTTTGGACGATTCAAATTTAGAGAGAAAAAAAGGAGAAAGAAAGAGGAGGGGTGAGAGGAGAGATAATGTTTTAATCCAAACCGTTCAAAAGTGTATCGGACGGCTCGAAAGTGCCGAGCGGGCATCATATGAGATATACCCACCCGGCACCCAAAAATTTCTCATTCATAAGTGTAACAAAAAGTTCAAACTTTAAACATACGGTATTGCTATTGTCAGTTCACTGGACTAACGATAAGTACACTAGAAGACAAGGAAAACACATATTTCTGTATACTTTTTATACCCTTTAATACACATTCATACAATCATTATTGTCTGCCCATTGAACTGATTTCAGAATTTTCCTTAAGCCTAAGGTACTCCGAACTCAATTTTGTTACTCCCGAATTGTTTGGTCATATGTTGTTGTCAGTCATTTTCTTGCCAGCGGTTGTACCATGATGTGTGGTGATTCCAAGAAAAGTGATATTAACACGTCACAGTTAGTCATTGATATTTCATTTTTTTCGTGACGTGAAATTACTAAATTATCTTTTGTTATATTAGTGTTCATCCACTATTTTCATGCATAGAAGAATATTGTTGTAATTTTAAATAAATAAAAAAAGACAAAAAGTGAAAGTGTAATGTCTCAATAACTAAAAATGTAGTGTCAAAATCAATTTTCTTATGTCATTTGTATGTGGGCATCTTCTGATTTGGACATGGAAAAATAGTTCGCAAATCCATGCACAAAAAGACACCCATTGTACGTAAAGTTCTCCAATACGTTATACACATCTCTTTCTGAGGTCTCGTTTTCATTAACAAAAAATATTAAAAATTTAACGCATTTTACCATCTCGTTTTCACTAACAAAAAAGTTTCAGCATTTTATCATCTCGTTTTCACTAACAAAAAAATTGTCAACAAACACTGTTTTTGATATAGTAACTCTACACACAAACCATCAATAACTTATTCATTACTGAAAATAACTTGACATTTCTCAACAACTTATTCACAACCGAAAACACCCAGCTTCTCGACCACAAAAAAAAATCTACAAATTTCTCACAACCTAAAACACCTCCAGTTTGTTCATTATGCACAAATCTTTAATCGCCTTAAATATTTTTAAAAGAATACTTGCATAGAAACCCTAACACAAGCGTTACTCCTGTAACTTCGTAACATTTGCAGAGAATGTTAATTAACAGTAGTGATCTGACTTGGGTTTTTTTTTTTATCAGCAAAAATAACATTTATCCACCAACCATGAGGAATTTGGCAGATTGGTGGATGGATAATAATATGGAGATCTGGAGAAATATTGTTGGGAAGCTAGTTTCTTTGCAACAACTTGGTCCATTTGGCTCACAAGGAATGATGTTATTTTCAACAATGCAACAACAAGAGTGAACACAATGGTGGATTTGATCAAAACAAGAATGGGTATGTGGATAATGGCTAAGTTTGACATACGAGCAGTCTTGTTCCTCATCTCTTTTCTATATTTTTTATCTCCTCGATGTACCCCTTCAAATTTTTATATAAGATATTATTTCGCCGATAAAACGAAAATAAAAACAAAAACAAACAGCAGTGATGTGATTGTGATGATACGGAGCTTAATTTCAAATCTTAGAACCAAAATTAATCTTCCAAGTATATGCCATTCTTCAACACCTAGAAGCTCCCCAGTATTCGGTCCAATGACCAGAAGCTCCACAAATTCGTCCTTATCGATCTCCGGTTCATCTTGTTGGGATGAAGTAGTCTTTTTGCAATTACACCAGTTTTCTTTTTTGCAAGTGGGGTGATAGCCGAATTGGTAGGCGACTTTGTTTGGTTTCAAGTTCTGAGATTTTTTTTTTATGTAATGAATGATAATATATGAAAAGAGATAGATAGAGAAATTTATTAGAAACTGTGAAAAGAAATAAAAAACAATTCTCAAAACTTACAAATGAACAAAGTGGGGCCATGCACAAGACCAATATAAGGTCAAATCTCACTAACAAAAATATTCCAAGGGATAGCTCAAGTGGCAACTGTGATGAACTATAAATTAATTTAGACATCTTGAGTTCAAAACTAGACAATTTTTGAGGCCAGAGCACAAGAGAGAAATTCTTTTGAATCCCATACTCCCAACTTAGATGACTTGTCTTTAACTAGACCGGGTAGGGAAATTAATAATAGAGGTAGGCGTAAGTTTGCCCATACACACTTTACTGCCGAAAAAAAAATTTACTGCATACGTAGGAACTCAAAAAAAACAAGAAAGGAATTTAGGGATGATACCAAGATAAGTAAAATGGTTGTCTAGAAAGGTTAGGTTGAAAATGTTCTGGTGATGATTAAGAATGAAATCAGGAGGTCTGGTGGCGGCGGCCACCACGGCAATAATTTTTGAAAATGTAATTATTATATGTGAAAAAATAGTTTTATTCTCAATTTATATAGTCTCGCCATCGCTAGGTTATTTCCTTATTTTTTATTATATACTAATCATAAATCTTCTCTTTTTTTTTTTCAAGAAAGGAGACCCAAAAAACTAAATTCAATGGGCCAAAGTTAAATAATATAAATGATGATCTGTAATCAAGAAAAAAACTCAACACTCTAACCCTAAAACAACTTAACCGAAAAAATTAAGGGAATTTAATTATAATGTTGTAACGCCCTGATTTTCCGGAAGCAATATAAAATAAAATCTTAAGAAAATTTGCTAAATAAATATAATTTTTCAAAAATAAAGTTTAGCTATTACAGTCACAAGATAAATTTACTGATTTAAAATACATTAACTTCAGAGTTGACTCTAGGCTTGATACAAATCCGAAACATACTCGATCTTCGTTCCTGATATTCTTTTCGTGTCGAACTGCACCATCTTTGAATCCTCTCCATTGAATTCTGCGCCCTCTGGCAAATTGATCGCTGAAGTAAACGATTTGCCAGGATACAGACGTATCCGTGAGTGATAAATCACCCAGTAGAATAATCCAACTCAACTGCCCCTCTTACTTTACAATTAGCAGGTAACAAGATAATATTGAATCAAAGAAGTCAAATAGATATTTTTCACATAAGCCAGTTCATTACTATACATAACCTAATGTGAAATCTAAGATCTCTCTACGAGATCTTTCCTCCCCAACCGCTAGCCATGCTCGGTCCCATGAGGTCACTTCCATTTGCTGTCGCAGGTACACCTAAGTTATATACCGAGTGTGCACCCCAATAACTACAACAAGTGGAAAGCTTATCATACTTGAATCACAACTAGGATTCGTCTATCTTATATACTGTAACGCCCCTGAATTTTGATCAATAAAAATTTCGTTAAATATTTAAATTTTATTTGAATTACTTATTTTCTCTTGAGTGGCTGTATGATTCTTGTTAATTTTCGTCGTAGTTAGATTTTGGTCGTTGGTTAACTCTCGACTAGAAACCCTACGTGACCAATTTAGTTAGTTTCTAACCAACTACTTAGAGGAACCAAGTAACCAACTTACCTAGTTACTAGATAAACCTTTTGGATCTTTTGAAACTTTTGAACCTTTTGCATTTACCCATTGGTCCATAATGGTTAGGATAATTTTTGTCCATTGGACAATAAAACTTTTTTTTATATTTGACTAAAAGTACATGTAGTCTTTTCAAAATCTTATTTTAATAAAAGATTCTTGTACTCTTTTGTCCATTGGTTATTAACCGCAAGGGAAATTATTATCCATTGGGTAATAACCGTTAGTAAAGTTAGTGACCCTTGGGTAATAGAGTCTTTTGACCAAATAAAGTACCGATGTGACTAGAGAACCTTCCAATAAAGTTGATTTGACTAGTCAACATTTTCAACCCTAGAAATTACTTATTTATTTTCTTTTATTATTTTGATTTTATTCTTTGTCCTTTGGACAATAAAAGTTAGGAAAACTATTATCTATTAGATAATAGAAACCCAATTCTTTATATTAAAGGGGTTTAATAAAAGATTTGAACAAAGTATTATTATAGACTTTTATAAATTTCTTTAAAAGTACTTTTTCATTATTTTACTATAAAAGTTTCCTAGTAGCTATTGACCATTGGACAATAATTGTTAGGGAAAAGTTTACCCATTGGGTAATAGCCAAGGTTTTAGCTATAAATAGAGCCATTCCCATGCCATTCAACTCACACCTTTCCAATCTTCAACTTCTCTCTCTAGAATTCCTTTGTTCTTTCTTTGTTCTTTATGTTCTTGAGTTGTTCTTGAGTTCTTCAAGAAACTCATCCTAAACCGCCACTAAACCGCCACTCGACCACCCTTCGATCCAAAAAGCTTAAGTAGTTTAGTCAAGAAGAAGTTTCGAGAAAGACCCTTCTCTTTCGAAGCTACCGGAGACCACCGTAGGAAGTTACTCCGTCCGACCACCAATTACCGTCCGTAAGCCGTTACTATCGCCTAGAAGAACGGTAAGGAAAACCTTACTTACTCCCTATTTACTTACTTCCTATTTACATACTTACTCGATGAATACGTAGATTATTTACCATGTGAATCGAAGTATTCGTATTTTGATCTTTCAAAGAGTTTGAGTTGCATATGTGAATTGATTGTATTACTTGTGGTGTGATAAAGCATAAGTGATTTCACTCCAAAGATGTCCGTACATGTGGCGTTGTGCTTTGAATAAGCATAAGTGATACACTCCAAAGGCGTCCATACATGTGGCGTTATGCTATAAGTGGTTATTGGCATGATTACTAATATAGAATTGAATGATCTTGTTAGATTTCAATGGATGTTTGCTTATGTGGAAAGTCCTACCGCGGAGTCTTTGCATGTAACGAGACACGAGAATCGAGAAAATAGAAACATGACACCTAGGGTGTGGTTAACGAAAGAAAATATTTTTCGAAAAAGAAAATATTTTTGAAACTACATAATGACCAGTTTTGGGTGGCATTATGTGTGTGCGTGTTTTGTGTGTTCCAATGGAGATCCGGAAAGACGGAACCATTGTGAGGTTGTGTGTGTTCCAATGGAGATCTGGAAAGGCGGAACCATTGTGAGGTTGTGTCTGTTCCAATGGGATCCAGGAAAAACGGAACCATTGTGAGGATGTGTGCGTTCCCATGGGAACCCGGACCGCCAAAACCATGGTGAGGTATGGCTTGGTTATCCGCGGAGAGGAGCCAATGCAATTGTGTGCCAATGGGAACCCGGCGCGGCGGAACCATTGTGAGGATATTCGGGAGACCGGCGTGGCAGAACCGAGGTTAGGGTGAGTTAAACGAACGATTTTTGAAATGTTTTGGAAATCGCAATGTGGCCGGATGTGGTAGCTCATTGTGTGGTGTGTGTTTTGTGTGTGTTCCAATGGGATCCGAAAAAAACGAAACCATTGTGAGGATGTGTGTGTTCCCATGGGAATCCGGAGCAGCGGAACCATGGTGAGGTATGGCTTGGTTATCCGCGGTACGGATCCAATGCAAATGATTTCGAAATATTGATTTGAAATGTGAAAATGTTGACACGACCTACGATGAGTCGCGTAGGAGAAACACGAAAATCTTGGACACCAACGATAGATAATTAATGAATGTGGATGTGTCATTATTAGCTGTGTATATACGTATCATGTGGAAATTGATGTTTTATTATAGCCTTGTTTGTAAGTTAAGGTTGGTGAGTAAGGATTTCCTATTGAGCGTTGTAGCTCACGGTGTTACCTTTTGGTGACCCTGACATATTATATGGGTGGCGATACCGGTATAATGTGTCAGATTTCATAGATGAACAGGGTACGATGTACACCTTGGAGGCTTTTGAAACTGAGGAGCTGGCTAGGATGGAGGAGCAGGAGGAGCTGTAGTTAGGAACCCTAGAACTCCCTTCATTTGTGTAAATATTGAACTATTGTGGGAGTTTTGTTGTAATAAGAGCCAGACTCTATTTTGAGGTTTTCAATGAAATTATTTTTTTAACGTACCCAAAATTCGGGGCGTTACATGTACCACTTCACAAATTACTTCACAATCATCACTGGACTCCCGCTAGTCTATCAATTCATCACTAGACTCTCGCCAGTTTCAATCTCATCACAAATCTCATCACATCTCAAAATCACGCCTGCAGGCAATCTAAAAATAAAACTTTCCAATTCATTCATTACTTAGCATCGTCTAGGTGAATTCTATTCGCATACCACCCCATATATCTAGGGTCCAATCTAACATATCAATTCAAGAATTAGAGCAATATAAAAATAATCAAAATAATAATTGAAACAAATAACAAACGAGGCAATCACGTATCTTTTTATGAACGGGCCGTTGCCCTTAATCTCGTATGACCAAGAAGTAAATTTTTTTTATTAGCGAAAATCCTTATTAATAAAAAAAATGATCTATTGTACTTAGTACGGTAACATTATCGTAAAATGTTTATCATTTATAACTACTATTATAAAACCGTTGTTCAATTATCAAATAAAACATTTCATTGGGCCTACCTATAGACTCTAATGACTTTAGGGCTTAACTGCAATAAGATAACCGCTCAAAATTTCAATATCTAGGCCGAAACACTACAAGCAAAAGAGCAGGGGGATAAGTGTAATTGTTTTGCCATTTTTTTACGTCCAGCGGGTATGAACAGTAACCCAAAAAAACGTGAACAGTGTTCACGCCCGTGAACAGTGTGCATTTTCGAAAAAACTGGGTTTTATTCGTTCGATTTCAATTTCGATTCTAATCATAAAAACTAACATCATAGTACCTTAATATACTCAGGGAAGGCAGGGGGGATTATAATACCTTTAATCCGGACAAAACGATTCGATGGAGTCCAGTGGGTTTTCGTTTGGCGGCGTAACATCGATACTCTAGCAGCAACTTTGGACTGGAATAACTTGACCAAACCTCTGCCGTTTTGGACAATTCTTGTGTCTAACGTGACGATCTTGAAACGCTATACAACTTTTGTGAAGAAGTCAAAGCCCGAAAACCATTCGAACTAGGAGAAAAGTGGGGTTTTCATAAGTCCTGTTTGCTGTCAGGAAACAGAAATCCGAAAATTTCACGGATCTTTGGACAGTGATAACTCTATCAATCCTTGATCGTTTTGGGTGATTCTTAGGTCGAAGTCAAAGCTCTCGACGCCCTCTACAACTTTCGTGAAGAAATTTAGGCCTAAAAATGACAGAAACTAGGAAGAAACAGGCCGTGAACAGAGGGACGTGATATGGACGAAAATTAAAAGGGTGTGATCCCTCTTTTCTTGTTTCTATTTTTGCAGTGGACTGGGAGTAATATAGAGGGAGTAGTGGAGGAAGGTAGGAGAGTGGGATGTTATAGAGATTAGAGAGATGTATAGTTTAGGAAAAGTTTGAAGGGGAATGCATAAGTGAAAAGATAGAGATAGAGGGAGAGATAGGTGGAAGATGGGTATCCAAATCCCATAAATTGTGGGATGGTTACTAATATCTATTTTATAGATATATAGACACACTTATAAATAGTTACAAGCTAATTAATAATGTATATGCTAAATTAATTTTAAATACCAAAAATTAATCTAGGTTCTAATTTAATCAAATTACACTTTTAAATAATTAATCAATTACTATAGACTATTTGATTAAAAATTATTTCTTTATTCGAAAAAAAAATAGGGTAAAAATTCGGGTCGTTACAAATGTTCCTCCCAAAAAGAGAGTGCGGTTATCAATTTGGAAAATTCATATAGGGATTTTCCATATAGGGATCTGGGGAGTGATATTATAAATTTGGGAAGTGGCATTATCGATGCCCGAAATTAAAGTTAATCTTTTTTCATACTCCATGTGCAAAAACATCATTTACTATAGTTTTTGTTATGTTTTTTTTTTTTTTTTTTGTGTGGAGCAGATGACTATTAACATTGTAATGCATCTTTTTATTTTTTTAATATACATTTCGCCACTGCTAGGATAAAATCCTGGTTCCGTCTCTGGTGATGATTAGACAGATGAGATTTGAAGACATACTCCCATCGTTATTGATGGGCATTCAATGATCATCCGAAAAAAATTGGGGGAATTACCGGATAGTGGCTCTTGGGGCAAATATTTCGAAACTTATAAATAGATTTTCATAAAATTGCTATTGGTAAGAAAAGGAGAAAGGTAATTGAAAAAACATGGAATATGCCAAGTAAAATGTCTAATATAACCTCCCCCTTTTTTCTTATCCCCTTCCCCGCCGCCATGACCTCTGCACCACACCCCATCAATCCCCTTCCCTCTCTAAAAACTTCTCCCAAACCCAAAACCCCGTGAACTCAGGCACCACTACCCCTGTCCATGGCGGCCAAAATTTCTGTCTCGCTCCATTTGACCCAGTTTTAGTTTATCGGCCCAAAACCCAACTCCATTACCCTACCCATGTGTCTACTCTCCCTGTCAATTCGTTGCAACGACACAGAGCTTCGATTTGGTCAGTTGAAGGAAAACGACGACAGTTTTGTCCTTTTGTGATGGCGACCGTTACAGCTACCACAATAATGGTGGTTCTCGTGGAGGAGTGGGTTTTGTTTTGGCTGATCTAAGGGTGTATGGACTGAGCTAAAGAAAAACCCAAATCTGTTTGAATTTGTATTCTTATTATTGATTTGAACAACTCTAAATCTTTTAAACTCGATGTAGTCATTTATAATCAAACTAGAAAGATTGGTCTTTATTAATACTTGACGTAGTCATTTATAATTAATGACTTGTTCTTTTATATCTCTGACAATAGAGACAAGGTTTTATCAGAAAATATAACTTGGTCCATGCTAACAGAAAGATTAGTCTTGACTAATACCTAACATAGTGCTTTATAATAAATGACTTGCTCTTTTATACCTCAAACAATGGGGACAAGGTTCTCTAAAAAAATATGAAATGAATTGGTCCAGGTTAAAAGAAAGATTGGTCTTCACTAATAGTCCACATAGTCCTTTATAACTAATGACTTGCTTTTTATACCTCAGAATAGACAAGGTTCTCTTAGAAAATATGACTTGATCTATGTCAACAGAAATATTGGTCTTTACTATTACTTTAAGTAGTCCTTGATAATAAAGGACTTGTTCTTTTATACCTCAGACAATAGGGTGATTCCAAATTGTTTGTGAGTTTAGATTGGCTAATTTGTGGGTTTAGTAGTAATCGTCATTGGTTTTAAATGACCATGGGGGAGTTTAATTTGGGATGGGAAATCCAGAACCAACTTGGGTTCAATTTGGAAAAAATTTTGATTTGGGTTTTGATTTCTTAGCTACTCCACTAATTTGGGTTTTAGTTGTCAGCAAAAATTTGGATTTTATTTGGGTTTGATGACAGGTTTGTGTGTGTGTGTGTGTGTGTGAGAGAGAGAGAGAGAGAGAGAGAGAGAGAGAGAGAGAGAGAGAGAGGTGCGTGCGTGTAGCTGTGTGTGTTGTGGTGTGCGCATGTGGGTGGAAATTGGTAAGGGATTACTAAAGGCTAAAGGGTAGTGACCATAGTAGTATTCATAGTTTTAGTGCTAATCAATCAATAGTTTTTCCATTAGATTGATTTCAGTCCTGTGCCTTCTTATAATTCAGATTAGTAGAGTACGCGAGCATTGCATTTTGGTGATCTATCGCTCTGATCGAGGTGAGTGGTTAAGCATGTGATCCCTTCTTTTGGAATTCTCTTGAGCCAATCTATTCTTGACAATTCGTTATTCGTTGTGATCCAATGATAATTATATATTCTTATTCGTTGCTCTCATAATTATTGACAATTGACATACCATTTGGCATACAAGGTTAATTGAGAATATTTGTGATTGACCGATTGCCTTTACTTTTACGGTCGTCGATTCATTGACTTCATGATATTAATGTGACTATGGAACGACACGGGGAATAATCCTGGCCGGTCAGGTGACTCCGGTTCGCCGTTCTTATGTGTTTGGGACCATGGATTATGTTTATATTTGTGATCCAAAGAAAAGACCCATAAAATATCGTGGTGACTTTGGCCACTAGGGAAATAACTTGTGAAATACCCTCTGACTTTAGTGCTCAACAGATAGGGAAAAGACTTGTGAAATATCTTATGACCCTATTCAAGATCGGCTTAGGGAAAAGGTCTCAGGCACCGTCCTGTGGTGACTCTAAGTACGGTGTTGGATCCAACGGGCTAAGTCCTGAGAAAATATTTAGTATTTGGTACTTGGTAATTGGAAGATATGGTTCCCACTTTGGTTTAGACTTCCGTTTTTCATGTTCGTCGTTCAGAAATTATTGGACTCATTGTTTGGTATAATTATTATGGTGATTCGATTATTGTTGTTGCTATTCGTTAATCCGTTATTCATCTCGTAGACACTATTTGTTGAGCTGTTGATCTCTTTGTTCAATATTTAGTTTGTTGATAGTATTTGTTGAACCATCAACCTCTATTATTAATTTGAAACCACTTCTTTGGAACCCTCAGTTATCGTTCATTTAAACGTATGTCACTTTGTATTATTACGCTTAACATGCTTAACTACTCACTGAGCTCATCAACTGACAGATTTATTCCCCATTTTTTTCAGGTTAGTTCATGGAACATTGTAGTGGATTCTGTGGTATTGTTGGGACCTTCTGTTTGAACCTCTAGGGCGTCTGCATTTTTATTTTTATTTTTTCTATTGTCAAACAGCTTCCGCACTTTTATTTATTGACAGTTCATTGTAGAATTCGGAAATTGAAAAATATGAGATATTGTGTCATTTGCTTAAGAAAAATATTAGTTTGGTGTCACACATTTTATTATAATAAAATATCCAAATTTTCTTTTATTAGTTTGAGTTGTTAAAATATTTTTTTAGGCTTCGTGTTCCATGATTGCTTCATGGTACACGACCGGTCATGTTCTCGGATTTGGAGTGTAACAATTGCAATTAGGGCACACAACTTAATCTTTAAAAGGCAGCGCATGCCTTGCACTAAGTAGCAAGCAGACATGAGGTGCTTTGCAATGTTGCCCATACAGCACTGACAGGTGGAGTGATAAGCACTTGACAATGCCATTAAGGGTGCGCTAGGTCCTTAGTTTAATTTAATTTCGTCATTAAATTAGTCATTTTTATTTGATATTGCACGTAAGGTATGTTTTTAGTGTTTTCAGGTAAATCGTGTGAATAAGACATATTTTGATGTCATGGATAGCCCGAGTGCGTCCAAGTACCCGAGAAACCAATAAAGACCCTGTCGGCTCCTGAAAATCTGTCTTAGTATGAAAAAGATGACCTTTCAAAAAAGTATCAATTTTCGAGATAAAAAATGGCGGTAATTGATCTTTGGATTTTTCTAAGAGCAACTTCAAATTTGTAAGGTTTTATTTGAAGAGCAATGTCATGTTTTGAGTCATTTCTTATATAGAAAAACATGTTGTTTTCTGTTTTAAACTAAAAACTGGGGGTCAACATTTTCGTTGGATTGAAATCTTAAATTTCTAGTAATGCCATTATTTCCAAATGGAGGGTATTTTTTTATTTTCATTAAATAAATTAAAGTAAAAAAAAGGTAAAAAAAAGGTTTAAAATATAGTCTTTACTTAAGTTTAATGAATGAAAATAAGATACTGTGAAAGCTGTTGGGTGCTGTGGAAGCTGCTGGGAGCTGTGAAGTTGTTGATAAAGGCCTCAGTACTGATACCATGGCAGAGGAGGTATCGGTACCGAGCAGCTTGGAGGCGACAGTTGATGAGCTCGGTACCGATACCATGTCAGGTGAGGTATCGATACTAAGGGCCTTCAGAACAGAATTTTTGGGGCATCTATGGGGATATTCTGTGCACAAAATAAGGGCGATATAAAAACCTCATTATGTCACAAGTAGGGCATAGAATATAGAATATAATAGAATAAATAGATTGTATTGCATTGCATTTTCTAGATCTAGGATAGATTTTGAATCACTTTTTGAATTGTTCTTAGTATTCTTCATTTTTCAGCACTTAATATTTAATTTTCTGTCTGAATTAGTTTTGTTTTGTTATTTTCACCTTCATTAAAGTTGTAACTATACTTCCAATTTATCATAATCTCTAGTTTATTTCAAGTTTTGTTGATTCAATATGTTAGCTAGATTTTTGCTTGCTTTTATCTCTCTAGATATGAGTAAGTAGTTTTTTAAGGTTAGGTCATGGGGTGATTAGCACCTCATGACTTGAGTTAAATTTGATTTTCTCATCATAAAGTTTTAAATCTTTGGTTCGAAAATCGATGTGTAGTTCGGATTTGTTTATGAAATTGCTAAGGTGTTAATCCCCTTGATTATGTGTATGCAAGAGCAAGCCTACTTGCCACACATGATGCTTGGAGCTCTATCGCTCGAGGTGTTTGCCAAATGAATTCTAGAGCTAGCTTGGTAATCGAACCCTGTCTCTTCCGAGTTGAGTATCTTAAACTAAGTAATAGGATGAGAAGAGTGATTTGACTTGAGTTGTGGGTGTTAGGATCTCCTAGACCTAGCCTGCCTTTTATTTTAGTTAATTCGCCGTTTAATTTCCACCACATAAAGTAAAACAAAGTTGGCTGTCTAAAGACAAAAATCTTGCTTACATTTACAAATCCATCCAAGCCGTATTAATTATTTCCTTGGGTATGATCCTAGTCGTTTGGATTACTATGCTTCAAATGATGTATTTACCCTACGATTAGGGTGATCATATTTCGATATATTGAGGGATGAAGCATGGAGGCAGTTAGTCCTCTCTTTGCTTGCCCCGCGCTAGCAAGGGATGTCTCGAGTACAGGGTAGATGTTGGCCCTTATAAAGCCAACAATCTTCCTCTAACACTTGCCCAGGACTTGAACCCGTAACCTCGCTCTGATACCACTTGTTGGATTAGGTGTTAACCAACTCACCTAAAATCAATTGCTGTTAGGAAAATGCGCAACTTAATCTTTCAATGGTAGCGCAAAGCCTTGCTCTAAGTGACAGGCAGACATGA
Organism: Rhododendron ovatum; assembly: GCA_019656835.1. Lineage (NCBI taxonomy): Eukaryota > Viridiplantae > Streptophyta > Magnoliopsida > Ericales > Ericaceae > Rhododendron > Rhododendron ovatum. Next base: position 23,115,047 of record CM033793.1, on the reverse strand, counting down.
GGCGTTTCACAATACTGTCCATACAACACCCACGGGTAGAGGCAGTTGTTAGTCCACCCTTTGCTTGCCCCGCGCTAGTAGGGGGCATCTTAAGTACATGGTGCATGCTGACCCTCATAAAGGAACAGGATAGAAGTGTGACACATTTTTGTAAAGTGAGGGAGTGCAGAGTGATTTTAGAAAGTAAAGGGTATGCAATGTGATCTCATTAAAATAGAGGGGGTCTAAATGAAATTTACCATTTGTAAAAACCCTACCTTATCTATCTAACCTTGTAATAAAAGAACGTTAAAAGGGTTGGGAACTTTTGGTCCAATTTTTCCAATTAAGCCCCTAAATTGGAGGAGTTGCAGGCTAACCTTCAGGGGTATTATTGTCCAAGGCAGCAGAAGAATGTTGTCCGCATCTCAGCCGTAGACTTTTCTCATGGAGCAGTAGATGCAGCCATGTACCAAGTCTTAAAAAAGGCAACGACACAATCTTTTCTCTCCCTCTATTCATCTGTGGTTCTTCCCACCACGCTGTGGCTGTTTACTTAGCCATTCCTTCCATGCTTCGGTAATCCATCTCATCTCTCTAGAAGAAGGAAGAGAGAGAGCGAGAGAATGAGTGAGAGGGATCTACCGACGCTGAAGACAGGGGCAATGATGGGCTTTGTCTAGGGAAGCTATTGGATCGTCGAAGAAGAAGGTACCCAGATGAGAAAGCTAGTGGATTTACACGGCCAAAGATTTTGTTTGCATGTGTCTTAGAAAATATTTGCCGTTTTGTTGTGTAGATTCGACATTAATTTTGTTCTCGACCATTTTTGCCTTTTGGTATGGATTCTACTCTTTCCCATCTCTTTCTGCACTTTCATTTCCTGGATTCCAAGTATAAATTTCTTAAGCCAAAACTAAGGTAGATCTGGGCTTGGAATAGCCTTAAGCCTTGGATCCCTACTTGGCTTTCATCGACTTGGAAAGAAATCGAAACTAGGGTTTACTGTGTACCCTCCTCAGATCTCTAACTCTGTTGTTGAACCTTATAATAGTGTTTTGTCTACTCATTCTCTATTTTGCCATCTCTGATTGCATCTCTTCGTTTCGATGTAGCTCTAAGCCAAAACTAAGGTAGCGATGTTTCAACGGTAGTGAAGATGATTCTCTCAAAGTCGGAAACAACTTCGAGAGATGCAATCAAGCCGATTTGCTTGCTTCGTTTTCATCGCATAGCTGTGCTAAAAGTGCAGAGTACTACTATTTGCACCGACGGTTTCCGTAGGGAAACCGTACCGACGGCCACGCGCGGTCGTCTCCGGCTACCAGACGGCCGATCCGAGCCGTCCAAAAATTTTAAAAAAAAAAACCGAGGGGGCCTAATGCATATATACACGAAAAAAGAGTGTTCAGATCAAACACCCTACATACATCGGATGCCATTGATTCCCGCGCAAGCCCCCTCTGTTTTTTTTAAAAAAAAATTTGGACGGCTCGGATCGGCCATCCGGTGGCCGGAGACGGCCGCGCGTGACCGTCGGTACGGTTTCCGTGCAAATAGCTTTTTCGAAAAGTGCATGACCAGGTGTGTTTACTTTCCTTCCTTTGAAATTAATAGCACAATTTTGACTGAATTGCTCTGGTTTTGTAAAAATTATGACGAGATAGATGTTCTTTTTTTTTTTGATCAAACCACAAACATAACATGAGATATATGTTCTTTGAAATCAGAAATGTTTTTATGCTTATTAAATGTTTGTATGTTGTAATTTTGGTTAAAATAAAGCTTAAAAGAAGCACTAAATCACATTGTTTGATTTCAGGGATGTGCTTATGTTTTCTTAAAAAAAGTAACAACGACATCAAATGTGTCATCGGGTACCAAAATTTACGAACATAGTTTTCAAGTTGTGTAGTTCTTTGAAAATATAGCGTGTGTTGTTTCTTTGCATACAATTTGCTTCATAATTTTCCTCTAATTTTTATGATGGGAAGAGAATTCGATTGGTTTGGCTAACATCACAAATTGAGAATTTAAAAAACTGCGCTTTGATAGTGAATGAACATGAGGCATCGTGCGATTGCATGAGGCATTTTCTACTCGCCATTTGGTACCCATTCTTCATAAATTCCACATACAGTCATTTTTTGGGATGCGATCATAATTTTATGGTTTACCATTTCCTCACATCGAGTCGACCAATAAATCAAAATAAAAGAAAATTGACACAAAGCAAACAAATGCGCTAAATTTTTAAAGAAAGAAGCAAAAAAACAGAAAATGCAATTGACTTATTTAACCAAATCTACCAGTCCCTTTGCATTGGCATAAGATGAAATAAAGCTCTATCAGGGCACTTAATTAAATGCACCATTTATGTTGACAAAGTGGAAGTAGTACTTGCTATAAACAACAGTAATAGTTATGAATTCCACTCTAGGCTTAGTTGGGCCTAACCTCTATGGGCTGGATTTTATGTTCATTGGAACTCTAGTCTGAGCCCATTGGATTGTGTTGGGCTCCTTGGTACGAATTGACCCTGGGAGGTCATATCTAATCCCTATCAAACCTCTACCAGCAATGGCGTTCGGACAAATAAGTCGAAGTGGTTTATTTTTTGTCCTTATTCAAATTTTTTTCGTATCACTTGGCTTATTGTCATTTTTTTTTGGAGATTATTATATCCTCACGACAAGAGGAATCTTAAAAGTAAAAAATTTTGACTGAAATTCAATTTTTTTTTAATAAAGACGAAAAAATTTATTGATTATTTTTTATCTTTATTCAAAAAAAAAATAGATTTCGGTTAAAATTTTTTACTTTTTAGATTTCTCTTGTCGTGAGGATGCAATAATCCCCAAAAAAATGACAATAAGCCAAGTGATACGAAAAAAATTTGAATAAGGACAAAAAATAAGCCACTTTGGCTTATTTGTCCGAACGAACTAATCGATCTAAGATTCATTAACAATAATAATAATAATAATAAAGCTAACAGTTTACCAAAAAAAAAAAGTTAACTTTCTCGATCGTTGTCAACCTGTTTATTATTGGGTACAGTGCCTCTGATTCTAGATTAACAGGTGAAAAACACAAAGTTAAAAGCACCAAAAAAGTTAATTTACGTTGGCTCGTTGATGTTTCTTTTCGGTTGGCTGCTTGATGTTTCTTGGATTGTGTTGGGAAATCTTTCTGCTGCTCAATTTGATTGTTCTACGTGAGGACAGGTGGTTGAACCCGAGTTTATGTTTGAGCATAAAAAACCATACAATGAATGACTACGGAAGAATCAACCACTTCACTGTGTTTTTGCCATCAACTCAGTCTTCGATCCAATCAACACCGAAGAACTGTCGCAGCTAGAAGCGTCCCAACCACAACCGCCTCAGCCCCAACCTCCAAAAACACCAAGCAAGCGCACTCACCAAGAAAGCTCCACAGTTACCTCATCAATGTCCTACAGGGACATGGAAGAAGATGAATCTATACAGCCTCTCAGACACAAACAGAAGAAAGAATAGTACCCCGGCCATCTAACTCCATCAGGAGATCTCTTTGAAAAATAGACACGAAAGCAAATCTTTTGGTGTGAATGATTTGCAATTATTATGTCTATTTTAAATGCATTAGCATCCCCTAGCGTATAAACAAATGTTTTGCTTGAACTATTACCAGCAGACAATAGAGCAAATCTTTTGGCGTCGAGATAATTTGCAGTAGTATTGTCTGTTTAATACGCAAGTCTTTTTGTTCAAACTATTTGCTACCGAACTTTAGTGCTGCCAAACTTTAGGTATGCACAGTGCTTTTAAATCTGTATAAATGACTTTTGTACACAGTTCTACCCTCGAATTCTCTTATTTCACATATTCCACGGGCACAAAATCTTCGGGCATGCACGACGGCCAAAACCTAGTTCTCTATATAAACTAGGGGTAAGCATGGATCGGCTTGTTTCGGTTTTATAGTAAACCAAAACTCAAATCATTATATACGGATTATGTATTTGGAGAACCAAACCAACCCACAAAAAATGTAGAACCAACCAATCTAAACCATTAGACTACGGTTTGGTTTCAGTTTCGAACCATGGTTTATTTGAAATTGAGATATCATCTTCATAAACTATTTAAAATACTCAAAATGCGGAGATAAACTAAAAATTGGTTTTTATTTATAGAAAAAATTAGGAATTAATTGAGCCGTGGAATCAATATTCACTAAATGGAGCAATATATATCTATATACTATGTGCTTTTGAGATTATAGGAACGGGTTGTGATATATAGAATTTTATACTAAATAATTTTGGTAGTAAATGAATAATGAATAAGACGGTGGATTGAGTAAATTATTAATTTAGAAAATTAGTTGACTCTAACTTTCATGTATACTTGGTATATCTAAATTAAATGAGTTATACGTATATATATCATACCTATATACGGTTCGGATCGGTTTGGAACCGAAACCATTAACATAAATTCACAGACCAAACCATTTAACGCGGTTTCTAAATTTTTTAAACCGGAACCAAACCACACTACTGAAAAACCTAACCAAACCATTCGATTTGGATTGATTTGGACTGAATTCGCAGTTTGACAGATTTTTTGCTCACCCCTAATATTATAAACAGGTTAAAATCATCCTTTTATCCCCCACAACATTTTTCTTCCCTATAGCGATTACCCTGCATTCGGGTACGTCCATACATATACTGTTTTCTTAATTTGAAAATGAGTTTTTCGGTTAATGGGCAAACTAATTAATCTCATGTAAAATTTTGTTTTTTTCTTCCGTACATACAAATTACAGTGCAAAAACAATGACCTTGAGGATAAGGTTTCTAGTTCTTGCTCTTTTCCTGATCATGGTACTGAGCTCTTGCTGGCCACAAACAGGAAAACAATGATAGTAGATGGGAAAGAGAAAGAGAAGCGGCAGCTGCTCGTTGAGAATGAGAAGGAAACATTTGAGAACTTTTGAAACAGCTATGAACCGCCAATACCATGTTACGATTGGCGTCTAAGGGGGATCCCAACCCCCACCCAAGGCAAAACAGTGATAGTGATGGCAAAGTCTAAAGATATATATAGTTATAGTCAGTCTCCCATGAGAGAGTCCTCATTTCTTCTATTTTCCGATCGAATTTCAAAGATTCGAACCGCTCAATGTGTTCAGAACGTGATTTTAAGGGTACCCGCGAGAAATCAACAAAAAAAATACCGGGAAGAGCTTCGTCCGAACAGTTTTTATTTGAACAGTTCGATAAAAAATAAACAAAAACTGCTCGGATCAAGCCTTTCCCGGTCTTTTTTTTTTTTGCTGATTTCTCGCGAGTACCCTTAAAATCACATTCTGAACACATTGAGCGGCTCGGATCATCGAAATTCGATCGGAAAATGGGAGGTCCGCATTTTATTAAAATGAGGTGGTTTTTACGGGAGACGGACTATATATAGTTATACTATTATGAACTTAGCTAGCTAGGTGTTATGTTATGGGTGTTTTACGCGTCTTTTTACATATATATCTTAAATAACTTTTTTTTTCTTTATAACAGAGGAACAATCTTACAGTCGGGCCACTAAATGGACCCGACTGTGCAATCCAAGCCTCCAGGAGAGCTAGCGCAGCCACACAAATCACAGCCCTGACTTAAATAATTTTTGACCTTATGTTTTACAGATATTACATATATAGCATCAGAGATGCACCGATACAGTTTGTAGTTTCCAATATTTCAATCAACCAAATAAAAATATTAATTGTGCCATCGATCTGATTAATATTCTTTAATTAATTTGTAATAATATGTTCGATCGGAACCTACCTCGAGCTCCACATGTGACGTCGATCGTTTCTTGATCGAGCAAGTTAATTTTAGGAAGAACGTTTCTGTTTCAATATGTTCCAAGCTGCCATGTGGCCGGAATCATCTAACTGTGAGTCGTACGTCATGTCTTTCAGTTAGTTCCTATTTAAATAAATAAATTCCTATAAATTATAAAACATCGATCCCAGCACAGCTTTACAATGTTTGCACACTAAAAGTAGGCAAATTTTAAAACTACTAATTAATTTGGACCAAAATTCAATGGGATTGGTCCCTGCAAGTCCACTGCACAACTCCACATATTCCCGCGTATACACTAATTTTCAGATTAATTAAGAAAAAATTCAATGGGATTGGTAGTAAAAAAAATTCCTTACAATTTCCATATGTGGGGTAAAAATTCATAAAATTTCAAGTCACCAATCATTTTCTAGTTGCCTGTATAAAATTATATGATTGATACGCACATACAAACTATATCGTCTCTTCTTTGGACCTCGCAAGTGCAATATACAACTGTAGGTTATATTTTTAATTATCAATATGAAAATACACATGATTCAAGCTCCTAGTAGACACAATCCTGCATGTGCCATTAACTCCCTTTGTCCGACATTGTATGTTGTTGTTTTTTTTTTTTTTTGGAAGAAGTCATGTTATTTGCAATTAAAAAAAAAAAACCAATTTCATACTTTTTTTTTTGTTTTTTTCTGCACTAATTTAAAGATTTCAAGTAGTTTTTTAACTGTTGCAAAAAATTATAAAATTGTAAGCGAAACTTTATTTTTTATCCGAAAACAGTGCAAGTTTTAAAAAAAAAGAATATACAATTTGGGACGGTGGTAGTACTGGATATTGTTGTGGATCATATTTCTTTGAACAAGTATCAGAACAGCAATGCACACCCAGCATGAGACCTCGGCCCATAGTCCTCAAGTTACACAACACTAATATTACGGACACGAAATGGTGCAACGCCAACAAAAACATAGTATATAAATACAGTTATCCGAAGGGCAAAGACCGGGCGAAAAATAACACATATAAAACCGAGTTATATACGTAGCTAGCCCAAGTGGTAAGATGATCCTTTTACCTTCTTTTTTTGACCGGCGAAATGAAGAAATTTTATTAATGAAAGAAACATAGAGCAGATAGCAACACAATGTGAAAGTAGAATCCCAACTATGTTGGCACCCTACATTCCTTTACCTTCCTGTAAGGTCCCATGCCTTACCCTTATTAGATTAGGCTACAGTAGATAGGTTTCTTGCTTGTACGCAAAAAAATTATTCGATCAACCCATGGATCAGAACTTAGGTCATGGACCAAGTAATGTCAACCACACCCTCCTCCTTATTCAGTCCCAATGCGTCCCACACCGCATCCGAACCATCAACTATGTTATTCTTGCACGGTGGTTGTCCGGCGTGCTCCGCGTCGCAACCATGCCTTGAGTCACACTCATCCACCACCTTTGCGTCCACGCTCCGACCGTTACTAGCCCGAACACGGATCATTTGGTTGCATCGTGTCCCACCGTTGTACCACCCGGTTGAAAGGGCAACGATTGGGATTTTATTGGAGTGGTACTTTCCGTCGCACTCCGATGGGCCCCCGCCATCGCCTCCTTGACTAAAATCATTGTTTGTGAGCTTGGCCGGTGTAGAGGACGTAACAGTAGGGGAGCATTCGTACGTAGGGTACGATTTACCTGTGGAAAGAGTTAATAATTAAACACTGACACTATATAATTCATAGATGAAATTTATTAACTTATCAAAAAGAAAATCTAATATATTAGCAAATGATAAAAATTGCATGAATCAAGAACACTAATAACCGTAAAAATCTAATATATTAGCAAATAATAATAATCGATGGAAGACATAGACGACATATCAATTCTTGCTCAATTTACCATATATAAATGTTACAAAAGCTGATGTAGTACCTTCCACAAACGTATATTGTGTTAGCAAAAGACCTACTTTTGGAGCACAGATCTCTACAATTTTGAACTATTGGTTTGTTTGGAGCTCGTGAAAGTGATGGGAAAAGGGAGAGAAAATAATTACGTATAACAGAAAAAGTGTCACGAAAGTGAGGAGAAGTTTTTTATGGGCTCGGCAATTTGTTTTGTTATTTTCACCCGTTGTTCTTCTCAAACGAAAGAAGGAAAGTGAGATTTAGAAGAATTGAAGAACTAAATTCCATTAATACGACCGGAACCCTTCAGTGAGCAAGTCTTGATCATCCGGACTGTCCTATTTCTCAATCAATGGTTCAGATTCGTTGTTAACTTTTACCGGTAAGAGTGAACAAACAAATATGAACTATTGATTGTTGAGATGAACGGTTCGGATTGCGCATTAATTATAGGAGGCGCTATAGGATTGCTCACTATAGTTCCCCGATTCATACGTACCCTTGCATGTGAGAGTGCCCGATGGGTTACATCCGCCGGGCTGAGGGGAAGGAGTGGTTCCCTGGCATATGTGGGTCCCCAAGTCGGGGTCGTCGTTGCATTTTCCGTTGATGCAAATGAGTCTACCGTTGCAATCGTTGAGGGTTCGACATGGGCCGTTGCAGTTGGAGATAGAAACCACAAGAGGAGGAAGGGTTATGAGCTTCAACAAAAGGTAAATTAGCAGGGGAAGCAATCTTGATTTCCCCATTTTAATGAAGGGCTGGAACTTGGAAGGCTTATCTCTCTATGATATGAAAAGGGTTTGGGTTGGGATAGAGAGTTTGCATGGGGCTTATATATATACTAGACCTGAATGTTATGCGGATTGGCACTCGAGTCATCCCAGAAATTTTTGGGTGCCGGGCGGGTACTACACACGTGGTATCCCGTCAGCAATTCCAGTCATCCAAAAGTGTTTTGGACGATCTGGATTTTAGAGAGAGAGCGATAGATTAGGTGAGGGGAGAGAGAGTAGTTGGATCTGGATCGTCCAAAAAATATTTGGACGGTTGGGATGCGTGTTGGGTACGGCCACGTGGTACCCACTCGGAACCCAAAAATTTCTCAAGTCATCCGGTCATGTCCTCCTTTCGTGCAAAAATATGTGGGAAGCATGGATTTAAATATCGGCTGTTACGTATCGATTTTTCGATCCTCTGATACTATTATACCTCACTATATCGGTGCTATCCAAAATTAACACTCGTATGGGCCGATTCCCGCCACGTATCACTTTGAAATCGACTTTTGCTCGCTTTACAATAGCGATGGCCACTATGTGATTGCTATGGCCGCTTTAGCCTCTACGTATCATTGGACGCTCCCACTACTCCAACCGCTAGCTTGGTGGGAAGTATGGACTGCTCTTATGAAGTGGTGGGGGCCGCGGATGGTTTGGGTGTCTTCATCGATCTTCTACAAGGAAGCTACTCTCTCTGTTCATTTTTAAGAGCGCAGTATTCTATTTTGGGTAATCTATTTTATAAAGTTAATGAGTAAAAATTGATACATTTTTTCATTTTGTCTCTAAAAGTAGATTTCTTTTTGAAAAGTTAATGAGTAAAATTATAATTTTTGACGTGTGATGATGCTTAAAAAATTGGAATTATGAAGTGAAACACTTAAAAATGGATGGAGAGAGTATTTATCTAGCTGAGGGGTTGGAAGTACTTCAGAAGGAGGGCAGAAGTATCAAGGAAATTTGGTTTCCTATGCCTATGCCTATGGCTATAGCTATAGCTATCATTTGGACAATTTGGAAAGCGAAGAATGATCTTACTGTTGAAATTAAGGATCCCAAGTGGGATTCTATCAATTTTATCAATTTGGATTTGCAATTTTAGCAGAAACATTGGCCATGCGGCTAGTCTAGCTAGCGGGTGAAGTACGGGGATAACGGGATGGACTCAAAATGGTCTTTTGGTCATAACGTGAGCCAGCTAGTTGTCGAAGTGGATGCTCAAGCCGTTATTGATCTCCTTACAGCAGGAAAGCAAACCGACAAAATCGTCTCAACAATGCAACGTCATTTGATTGCAGGTTTTGTTAGTTTTTTTCCCATTAGTGTGGCCCACTAGCCTTCACGTTTTGTGCAAATGGGACTCCATTATCAGATAAGCCAATGAAGTGATATGGTTCATTACGATAACTAATTAGAATTATAGATTAAGGAAAACTCATGATAATAAAAGAGACCTTGATGGACTAGGTGTCTTTTAATAATTATCTCTGGGGCCCTCTCCTCTCCTCTATAAAAGGTAGAATACTCACCCCTTATTCATACGGTTTTTCCATCAATTAAAGTACTGGGGTATTCTAGAAAAGTAGAGACAGAGAGAAGAAGGTGAGCCAAGAATTAAGGTGTTTCTAATTAAGGGGTTTGTTCTCTCTAATCACGATGGCCAACAAAGGTACGCTATTTATTGTTCTTGAGATGTGTTGAATTCAAGATCCTGTTATATCTGTTTTCCGCATAATAGTTTTAATACAGATATATTAGATTTACAGTTGGTATCAGAGCATTAGGTTTTCTGAATCAATACATCTTGGAATAAAGTCATCTTCAACATACTGTTATTATACGTGAATTACTGTTATTTTCGCATATTGATTTGCCCTTACGGTAAATCGAGTATATAAATATTGTTAATTAATGGAATGCTTTATGCCGTTGTGTTATTCTTCATTCGGATAGAAAAAAATTTCATTCGGATAGAAAAAGAAGAGTTTCATAGCATTCAATTGCTTTTAAATTGCCGTCACACGGGCTAGCAATTGAATATAGTAAATCCATTTACTTGTTTTGTTGATTGTTGTTACTTCGAGCAGTATTGAACATGATCTCGATCTCGCATTGTTTATTGTTGTTCAAAGTTCACAAGTAAAGGTTTAATCTTGATCTGTAACCTTGATAGTGTTACTGCCGTGGGTTAATATTGGTTTATGGACTAGTATGTTGGTTTTAGCCCATAAATTTGTAGTTCACCTTCTGTTATTTGTTATCGTGAACATGATGATTGGGTAAATTTTGTTTGCCGTCAGATTGATAAACTCTCAGTTTTGATTAATATTACGGATTTCCTAAATCATGCCCAGTAGGACACGAATATACTATACATATTCGGTAAATACATGATTCTTGTTTTCATGTTGTCTGTGATAGAAAAAAATAATTGTCATAATCACATGCTTACAAAATTAATCTTTTTTTTTTTTTTTGTCAGATTATGTTTTCTGCAATTA